>JBAJNP010008039.1:0-21130 GCA_036877545.1 Yasuhikotakia modesta | reverse complement strand
TAAATGTGTAGAGCAGTCAGAAAAACTTCCTTGAGCACTGAAAACTGAGCAGGTTTCTGTCTCACACCGATTTGAATGGGGCTCTTTATGCCAAGGTTTGTTTGCATTTGACAATTATTTGCTACTTTGACGTGTTTTAGCACATTTAATTGGTTCAACTGCATCTTGTTTTGGTTTCAACCAGTGGCTCAGGTTCCTCCTTTCCCTGAAGGGTTTTGAGAAAAGTTCACAAAGTAACAGCTTTTCCACCACAAGACTGAAAACTGCTTCCTGCGTGCGCCAGCGCAGCTCATGTTGTTGCAGCCTGAGAACATGCAGTTCTGCAGCTCCAGTAGCAGGAAATTTTGACACTGTGACATTCTTTAGATTGACCTTGGCCAAAAAATGCTCTGTGTTTTCACTTAAGTTTTCTGCAGTGTTAAATTAAAATATTTTAGGTTCTATGGCTCTGTCTGACCATTTGGGAGCTTTGCTGCGTTCTCAGACTCATATTTAGTTGCATTGCTAACACACAATGTTGCTAACACAACATTGGCTGGGCATTATTGCATTTAGGCACACACAAACATGCTTACGATTGCAAACTATCATAAACGTACATAATTTGTTTTGCACACAGTAATGTTGTAAAGTTTTTGTATGAAGCATTGTTCATTGTTTATAAATGGGATGGGGAGAGAGAGTTAAAGATCATTATGGCTAACCAAAGTCTCACAAGCAGTCCATTCATAGTGTCTAATAGGAAATTTGGAGCAATGCCTTCAGCTTCGCTGTTTGCATAAAGCAGCTCCTCTTAAAATCAGCTGTGGGTTTTAAAAACAGGAAGATCTTTTATTGCCCCATTGATCTATTTTTGTGACGTAAAACAGCAACATAAAATGAAAAAGTAACGTTTTCTGCCAATGCTCTGTTTAATGCTGAAATACCAAAGAAGACATTTGGAATGGAATATTATAAAACCTGTCTTCACAAAAGAAGGAATAAATCCATTCTTTGGGTACTTTAATGGTCTGGTGTGGTGATGTTTTGAATAAAATGAGCTTCCCGTGTGATACTGAAGTGGGTTTATGCTTATGCTTATGTGACAGAAAAGCTAGTGAGGTTGGTCAAAATGTGAGCAACAACAGGCTTGTTCACATGGTTTTTGATGGTATTGGCAATGTGCACAGTTTGCACTGTTTTCAGGCTGTTCATGTTCAACTAGTTTACAAAATGAATGTCGTTTCAGTTTATTATTAAATTGCTTTACATTTGCCATTTACTTGCCATTAAAACAGGGTCTAACATGGATTCTATTTGCAGTTGTGTAACTGGTTGTTATAAATTTTACATTTTAATAGTGAGACCTTTTTTTCTTTTTGTCTCTCCTAGCTGCCACAGCGGATGAAATTCATGGTAAGGATCTTCACAGTAGAAAATAGCCTTTGTATTAACAACATGTGGTTTATTAACAAAGTGTTTTAGGCAGTCTAGACCACAGTCAGCACAAGTTTAGCCCTGTGCGTTTTAAAACTATAAGCTTTCACTTCACAGTGGGAGCGTGAAAAGGCTTATGGAGTCAGGCAGTGAGTTTTTATCCTCTTAGAAAACATTTGATAATATGCCTGTCTATATGCCTGTAGTAAAATGGTTTTGTTTAGGTTTTGTTAAATAGTTTGCATGTTTGTTTACACACACACAACACACAATGTTTTTCTTCATTAATATATGCACACATGTATAATATGACATAACTAGGTGGTTGTTATTAAAATTGTGCAAGATTTTCATTTTAGAAATGTTTCTTTGTTTTTTATCTCCCACCAGAATATGACAAGCCATTTCATTACGGTGAGTATAGATTTACTGTAGCTGCTTACATCATATATACTTATGGATTAAGGAAATCTCTTTTGACTTCATTAAGCTGAAAAGTAAAACCGCTGGTGTGCCAGATATTACTATTCCTCATTTAGGCATTCATTTATTTCTACGAGTTACACGCTCATAATCTGGTCAGCTGTGACCAGCTCCGATGGTTCCCATAGAGGACTGGGAAATGTTGCTGTGTTCAGGACACTTAAGGGCAGAGTGCATCACCCTGCTCAGGAAACATCTGGGAAGTCAAGGGATTCATGTTTCCCCTCCCATTTTTCCGAAATAGATGGAAAACGCTCACCCTAGGGCTAATGTTTTGTAAAGAACATCATTTACAATCAGATGTCTATTGTCTATCCCAGAACACACACAACAATTTTATATTTAGTAAATTCAGATGTTTCAGACAATGTTGACTCAAAGTACAATTGTATGAAACCAACATCATATTACAAGCAGACTACACTGCATGGTGGTTATAGACTTCCTGTATTTAAAAGTTATTTATTTACGTAGTCATTAATATGCTCAGTAAAATGTAGTTTGTGCATTTTATCCTGGCCTTAACGCTCATAAGGCTTATGTGTGCATATCTAAACAATGCTTTTTCCCTTTTATATAATGCAGCTTTTGTGTTTTGAGTCTTCTGAATGTTTCTTTCAGATTACGAGTCTCTAAGGATTGGTGGATTGGTCTTTGCTGTGATACTTTGTCTGATGGGGATCTTCCTCATAATCAGTAAGTAACAAAATTATCTCGCACACACACACACATACATAAGCTTTACATTAGTGGATATTTCCACTAATATATGGATGTTATGCATATAAGAATGTGTCCCCATGCCGAGATAAACAAGGTAAATATCAGTCAGTGGTTCACTGCAGGCTGCTGGTGGATGTCTTTCATAAGCTCTAAGTTTAACCTTTCGGTGACACCCAACACCATGGCTTACGGTCTTCCCTTGACACTCTTACTGTGAAACCCCCACCAGCCCCCTTACATTAATAATGTGAATCCCAGTTGTATATGTTGTTTCAGCCAGTATACACACTTTGAGTTTCATCACAGCAGGTTTTTTTTTTTAAGAACGGGACATTTTAATGTGTTTAAATGTCTGTAATTTTATGTGTTGCAGTACAGTACAGAAGGAGAATTTGGATTACATTATTTAATTTATCTTTTGAAATTGTATCTCTTAAATCAATCTGATTTTTGACTTCTGTATTATTAGGTCGGAAATGTCGCTGCAAAGGGCAAAAGTCGAGGTAAGTTTAGTCACATTCAGACAATATATTTAGTCCAACAGTTTCAATATGTCGCAATACACAAGAACTTCATGACTGAACTTTTCACCTTTAATCTGCTGCACAGGCCAGTGGGAATCGACCAGGAGTCAGCCAGAGGTCAGAATTATGTTTTGTCTTGATTTTAACTGATGTCATAACATCAGCAGTCACTAACAGTAATTTTATTTATATTACAGGTGCAAAGTAAAATCAGCAGATGAACAGGTGAGTTCATCTCATGTTTTTGGATTTAATGTAAAATTGTATATTCTGCTTTATATAAATTTTCATGACTGTTCCCTGCTGTGGCTTGGTTTTCTTTGACAGAAAACATACTCATAACACTATAGAGAGTGTCAAATCTTTGGAGCTTTTGGAAGAAGTGGAAAAGGTCAATTGATGATGTAGTTGCACTCCAGTGTTTCCCCACGTCTTTTAAATGTTTTTTTTATGCAATACTTTTTGTCTCTTGGATATGCAGTGTTTAAAGATGTTTATAAACTTCACAGCTAGGGCTATTTTGCCTTTAATTAACTCTTTGACAGGTTTTGAAGCGATTTATACACCCTGATGTTTTTCAGCACTCAGTGAAGTTCATGCAATAGTAACTAGTCAGCAACTAAAGGAAAATAGTATGCATTTTATATATTTTGTAAATTGTGTCCACCCAGTTTTGTTACTTTGCAAACTGTAGAGTGCAGTAGAAATAAACAGTGAACATGACGGAACTGTGTTTGTGTATCTGTCCCAGTCTGTCGCTCATATCCAGCCCGTCTCAGTAACACTTACTAAACTGTAACACTTATTACAGGCGTATTAATATTACAGCTGTCATACTGTATTTAGCTGCTGTAAATAACGATTATCAGTTTTAACCCTTAAATATATAGGAATCGTATGAGTGATGTATTAAGTTAATGCTATTGACTGAGGTTTATCTATAAATACATGCATATTTCAGTAACTGATTATAAAAACGCTCGAAAGCTTTTGAAGAGATACGTTTCCACGTTTTCATCCCCGACACGAGACGGTCATACTTGCTGCATTAGGTGCGGTTTTGCGCAAGGAATTACGCGTCGCGTAGAGGTTTTCCTCGGCATTGTTCAATGGGAGGTGTCCTTGGCTTGGTATCCCCACCGCAATGTTCAGCAGTCTTTACATACAGCACACCAGGAGCTTCTGTGGGGAACACTTGCAGACCTGCCCCGCCGGGGGGAGTAAGCGGGCAACTTCTGAAACGCAGCTTCGACGCAGCGCGCTCGCTTTATTCGCGCTACTGAATTACAGCCTATAGCTGTATCAAAGAGACCCTGCATCGTCAATACAGAAAACTGCAGCCATGACAGCTTCAACAGGTTTGTCTGTTTATTGCATGTCTCTTATATTTTTATACCATTATTCCTATTGCTTTCATTTCCGTCTGGGATACGGATTAATTCATTGTGGTGCATGAGCAATGTGTGGAAGAAGTGAGACCCCACTTTTGTTGTGTATCGTAAAAATATGCAATACTATGTAACTTAGGAACATCATTTTCCAGATGTTACATAATTTTACAACTATTATTCAGATCAAGTAGTCTCAACAAATTTAGCTTACCTGTGCATTGCAATTTAACTCAATGCACAGTTAAATTGCAGTGTTTTGGTTTTGTCAGTGTTTTATGTAGATCCGCTTTTAAAAGAGGATCTGTTTGAACACAACTGCTGTTACATGCAGGAGCATTTGAGTGCGCTATAGGGCGTCGCTAGGGCTTCCTTGGGGGCCAATGGGATGCTGAAAAGCGCTAAGCTGTCACAAAATTGAAGTTGAGCAAGACAAAGGCGCAATGTTGCGTTATTTCTAACCGTTTTCTAAATACCAGTATATTGCTCCAATCTCGTTTGATGATTGCATAATCCTAAACCATTATAAGATCTGAGATTTTGCACACGGCAGTGTCTTCGTGCTGAAGTATTTATAAGGTTTCATAAGGTTTAAATCATATATAGGCAGTATTAACACAGACTATTAGCACTTGTACATGTTTGTATTGTTTACGACTAGTGAAAACTCCGCTGCCCATGTAACCGGTGACTGCAGTGAACCCAGCCGGCTTTTCGCTGAGCACGCAGCCCTGCTCGTTTTTCAGCTATTCAGTAGTTTGTATGACTGGGATCCTCCGTTGAAAACGCTAGTTTGCACAACTTAAACTAGAGTTTGCAAAATGCTTAGTCTAGTCTAATGCATGCATAGAGACTATTTAAGATATATGAAATAATTTCATCCTGAATGCACAACAGCGCCCCTGTATGTACTGTATTAACTACATCTACATCTGTCCATGGTTCTGCCTGGAACAATCTCCTCCATTGTCTTCCTAACTTCACTGCAGTCCATAGGAGTTTCTCTTGTCCCAAGGCTGTTAAGTTATAACCAGTTATATTTAAATGTATTTACAGAGTCATACAAGTTTTTGGACCAGAGTGCCTTTAACTATGGTGGGTAGACAAATACTGCATGGAAAATGCTTTAAACATTCAAATATACAGTTTAAACGTGACTGAATGTAAAGATGGCTGCCCTTAAATGTGATTGACAGATTATGAGACATTGAGGACCACAGGCGTCATCTTGGCAGTGGTTATGTTTGTTTCTGGGATTCTCATTGCTCTGAGTAAGTCCATTGAATTAAAACCAGAACAGTTGAACTATAATGTTTTAATCTAACCAAGTAACCAAACCATTTATTGCCTTACATATTACACAAATACTTCTGTTATAAGAAACATTGGTAAGTTTGAACAAGATATCAATGCATCCCAACTGTTTTAATTTAATTTCAATTGGTCCCAATGAATGTTTCAAAACAGTGGCTTACAATTACATTTTCATTGTCAGTCTCTTTCTCTTTCCAAATGTTTTTGCCCCTCAGGTAAAAAGTGCAAATGTTCAAAAGCGTCAAAGTAAGAGTTTTCGCACAAATGTGCAGCCTTGACTGTGCATGTGGAATGAGTCCAAATAACGGATGAGGGAACGTCTTGGAAAAAAATCTACAGCTAATCTATGTCTGTCATTTAAAACGCTTCTCTATTTGAATGCAGCCCTTGGTTTCTACAATGACCAAACTTTTCTTACTTACTAAACACTGTATCCACTGTATCCACTCAAACAACAATGCATTTAAAACTTTAAACCCTCTTAAAATACTAATTTTTGGAAAAACAGATCGCTCTAATCTTACATCTCAAACTTTGGCCTTAAAACGTAAATAATAAAGTTTAAACAAGACAGCAGAATGTTGGTTTTCACACTTAACAAATCAACAACAAGAACCAAATTGGGCTCAGTGCTGTTTGTGTGGATAGTCAGTGTATCTCTGTCAGAGACTTGGCATGTCATCTGTAGAAGACCAATGAGCCCAAGCTTAACCACAACAACGATGATGTCATATCCTGGCATACCAACCAAGTTTGAGAATTTGAGCCATGCTGGAGACAATGTGGCTGCTAAAGATAAGCATGTTTGCTGAAGATTGAGTGTGATTAGTTAAATAGAATAATTGTTTTTGTTCTTCACTCACAGGTCAAGTCCAGTCGAAGGCCCTCCACCAAAGACAGAAGGTACAAAAACCCTAATACTAAGTACTAAACCTAATACTTGTATATTATTCACATCTAAAGACATATGTGGTGATCATTTGTAAATGTCACATTTTACTTCCTCAGTTCCACCTCAGACTGTTTAAAGAAGTATCTGTGCGATTGGGTGGACGGTTGAGGGAGAGGAAATGCTTAAACGCACAAGGTTACTTACAGGAATGTGGAGGAGAGTAGATGTAACTTGACCTCTTTTTCTAACCTCAGCTTAAATGCTGATCTATTGCTGTATTTTCTCTGTAGCCCATGTGCTACATTGTGCCCAAATCTCCTGGCATTAACTGAATGGCGTGTTTATTTTAAGTACTCTTAAAAACTCTGGTTGTTTAGCATATGTGTGAAAGGGCAGCTTCACAGATGGTGCTTTAATGTTAAAGGCAACCCCATGGTTTATTATTGAGTTAAATGTGGTCTAATGTCCAGTTTAACAAGCATGACCTACCGCAACACTGCATTCTCTATTATAAAGAACTTTAGAAGATGTTAGCTACTAGCTGATATTACTAACATTGATTACTAAGATTTAATAGCGCCTGAATCTATGTATGCAGCTAATATGTGTAAGAAAGCAGCATATGTCCATTATGCAACATAGGGTGGATTGTCCTAATATGGGACACTGCCTAATGTCTGACACTTAAGCTTAAGTGGGCGTGGCTCTCCCCCAAACCAATCAATGGCAGTGAAATTCAGCTAATTATTTTTCGCTGACATTCATTGGTTTGGGGGAGAGCCACACCCACTGAAGCTTAGGCGTCCCACATTAGGACAATTCACCCTACTGTGTAATCTGTATAAGCGGAACAATAAAAAAAGTGTTTCTATTGTGAAGCACATAATGCATGTTTTACTGTTACTGGATGAATGTTAATTCAACATAATGCCTTTTTATATTAACTAGAAGTTTTTGTGCCTGTAATGATGGTGAGATTAACTGAGGCTGTGGTTATAATGAAGAGCTGGAGACAATAATTATATAAAAGGCCATTTTATTACTCATTCAAAAGTTTGTCATGTACCAAAGCCATTAAGGTCAATAAAAGAATAATTAACAGTATATTGGTGTATCTTGGTCTTTACTTTGATTAGCTTTAATTGGTCTTTAATCGGACATAATGCAAAATACACATTCATTGTACATTCAGGATTCAAGTAACAATATATTACAATACACATTTTATAATGATTATCGTTCTTATCGTAAAATGTATTTAACAGTTTCTCATCTTATTTTGTCAATAACATACAAACCATTCCTTAAACCCTGTACATATGCAGCAGATTTTAATCCTAGCTGTTCTAGCCTTTAGTTTTGTCTACGGTTTCATTTATGTAACTGATGTTGTCACTGATGACAGTGTTCCTGAATCAGTGACAAATGTGTCACATATTAGATCACTACAAAGACATTTGCACTTGTTTTTGTTTTCAAAGTAATTCTTGTAAATCCACAGACCTCTCTTTGTTTACCAGAAGGTGACACAAGCGTGTTTTCAATCATTTAAATTTCCTGGGGGACTCACTGTGTACTTTAACATGGTGAATCATGCATGTGATAAATCGTCTGCCACTTTTTTACATATGTCTGACTCAACATCCAACAAGTTGAATAGCATCACCACATACTATTAATAAAACAAATATTGTGTATTTTCATATTATACCATTAAGTTAAATTAGTTAAATATTATTGATAGTTCTGGTGTCTTGATACTAGAAGGTCTTAAATGCCACAGCCGTGTGGTTGAAATATTTAACCTCAGAACCTGTCTGACATTTCACCTGCGCCTGTGACTCATCAAAATAACACATTCACACACATGGTGAGATGACACATCTCCTGTAAGAACGTCTGTGATATCAAGTGTGCTACTGAGTAATGCACTTTACACAAAGATTCATATTCAGAATCACACAATGAAATAAATACTGTATCTGATCTTCCCCTTGTGAGAAAGAAATGTACATTCTTTGAAAAGGGTTCCAACTGGAACCAAAGAGGTTTTGACAGAGTGATGTCATAGGAGAACCTTGCATTCTAAGTGCTGGTGCTTTAAAAAACCCTACAAAACATTATCAATATTGTAATATTCTGATCTAAGAGAATTTTTAAATCTTCCATAACAATACAAGACTCAAGAACTTGTATGCAGTAAATGGTGCAAAGGACCAAAGACCTCACAGTTATGTTTAAGACATTTTGGAACTCATGAATAAAACACATAAAAGTAAAACACATAAAAATAACATGCAACAACCAAAGTAATATAAATATTTCAGGAAACAATTTTCTACTGATGCAGTAGATGACATGCTCAGCTACTCATATAAGCAAACCAATATGGTTTATAATTAAAGGTGAAAATTGGACTGGTACTTACAGTCCTCAAGACGATTTCACTGAAATCATTATAAATGATCACAGTAATGGATGGTACAGTAGCTTCATGCTAGTGCACAAACACACCCAATTGCTCAGTGATCAGCAGTTTTATGGTGCAGAATCAATGACTGAATCTTTGCGATAGCTATAAATTGTCATACAGATGCAATTGATGAAAATCCTCCCAAGAGGATACTATTGAAAACCCATCCTTCCCCAGAGATGCATTCTAGTCTAGATGTTTAACAGTTTTGCCTTGATTCATTTAAGCTCCATTTAAAATCTTACATATTTTTCTTGATCTATCTTGATAAATGATATTTTCAACATTGATGTTTCGTGAACATACTATTCTTTGATCCAGTTGGTGTATCTCTGTTGGAGAAGGTGGGGAACGTGGGGACTGTAAAAGTAGTCCTGGTCATTCCTGATCCTGTAAGGATGTAAAACGCCGTCTAGAGGGATTTTTCTTCTTCAAGATGAGTTTCAGCTACATTTTTGTGAGAGAGAAACAAAGGAAATTAGTCAGCGGTTTGGGCTCTTTCCTTAAAATGAAGTTTGTCGTGAATTAAATTAGGGATCATCAACTTTTTCATTGCTTCATTTTATTAGGGATTGTCTACATTTTCCGTTCTTTACTTCATTAGGGTTCATCTACTTTTTCATGACCCGTAGTCCCTCGCACAACTGGCAGACTGCCCTGCCTGATGAGTGATAGCCTTAAACTATTATTCTTATAAGGAAAAACATCTCACTTTCTCTCCTTTGTCTCCGCTCTGCAGTAGGTGAGCAGGCTGGTCATTTTCCAGGTTGCGGATGCTGGGATCAGCTCCACGACTCAATAGCAGTCTGATCAGTTCTTCTTGATAGGGGTTTCCATGCAGCCCAGCAGCCATGTGTAGAGCTGTGTGTCCATGAGCCTGAGAGGAAAAAGTAATACATCTAAATATACCTGTAATAGATCTATCTGTCTGTGTGAGTGTGTGTTTGTGTATACACACACACACACCACACATACTTCAGCAGCAACTATACTGTATGTATATATATACAGTGCTGCTGAAGTATATAGTTTGTGAAACCACTTCAATGCTACGTCTTCTGTTCCTGTTTTTCTCATGTGTTTCTCACTTTCAGGTTGATGAAGGCCTGCATATCACTGAGTGGCAGGCTCAGGAGATAGCGCACGAGATGGATATTCCCCTCCTTCACAGCCAGGTGAAGAACTGTCTTGTTGCTTTTGATTTCCTGAAAAAGGCCACAGCAGTGCTAGTCAACAAAGTGAAACTAAAGTGAGATCAAAGCTTTCGCGGCATGAATGATATTTCCTCCTTGAACGACGTTCTCAAAATGAAACTACTATGTGTGGAACAATGAACAATGAAATGAAAATCAATTGTTTGTCTGTCTCAGCTGGGAAATATACAGTTTCTTTTCCCATACAATGGAAATGTGTGCTAATATTTGTAAATGTCAATACCTTAGATTTATTATTTTAGTTATGCTACACCATGTTAAAAAACATTCCTTTGGTACATTAAATGAAATGAAAAATTTTAGTGAAAACATGAAATACATTAAATATTACAATTAAGTACATTAAAGAACCAAAACATTCATATCTGTCCCTTAGTTTTCTGCTTACAGTTTATAATAATACAAACTAGTTAAATAGACAGATTACCTGGCTGAGTACTGAGGCCCCAGCGTTTATAAGAAACCGCAAGCACATTAGTTTATCTTCTTCTTGAGAGTGTAGACTGCCATCAGCAAGCCATGCTGAAGATGAGGAGGAGGCATTTATAGCCTTCATCGTCCCACAGTGAGAGATCACAGCACAGTGCAGAGGAGTCAGACCTAATAGAAGTATGCAAGAGAGATTCAATATACTATTATACAACTCTAAGGAATACTCGATTATGATTGGTCAGTTGCGCTATCCAGTGGTCTGATATGCCTCAACACTATTGGTCAACTTTTAGTAAACTTGCACAGCTGCATACTTAGTACAGCTGCATACAAATATCTTCAAAACACATTCAACCTGAAAATATATAATCATAGTGAAATAAATATAAAAAGGGTTTACCATCAAAATTTCGAGCCTCCAGGTCCACTCGTAGTCCCGTGGACAGAACAACCTATGAATTCATATCACTTTAGCTGCTTTTGTGATTTTTGAATTGTTTACACATGATTAGGGAAGCTTAGCCCGCTAACCTGCATGACACGGGGGAAGCCATAGGTGGCAGCCAGATGAAGTGCAGTTTGACCGTTGACATCACAGATGCTGATGTCAGCACCTAGTGAGAGCAGATCTTGGACTATCTCCGGCTGATTGGCTGTTACGGCCACCAGCAAAGCAGACTTGGATACAAGAAAACAGCAATTCAGTGTGCAGTACGTACTGTATGTAAATATAAAAAGGCCCCATTAATTATGCCTGACAACATTTATTTAACCGTACTGTGTTATAATAATCACCTTGCCCTTGTGCTCCTTGGAGTCCAACTTTCCCAGTCTACAAAGTTTCTCTGCAGCAGCAAAAGCATATTCCCTCAAACCTTTCGCAGTGTAGATATGTAAAATCCTATCACAGGGGAAAAAAAATAAGGTTTCACTTCTCATTTACTGTGCAAAGCTGTTCAACTAGGTAAAGTGTCAGTTGGAGTCATGTTTTTTAGGATATGCGGTGGTTTCTCACAAAAACTCACAAACTGTGAAGAACCTCTTTGGTGAAACACCTTATGATGTGGTCTGGTGTGACCACATCATTGGAAGATGCCTCAAGGGAAACTAAGCAATTAACATTAAGGAATGTATAAGTAGTATGTTTATGTAAAGTTGTGAGTAATGTTTTGTCTTTCAGACTAATCCAGACCCCTAGTCTTTTCTCACATAGTAAATCTGAGAGCTACACTTTAGTTTATTATGTTAATGTGAAGTACGTTATTTTAAAGTTAAACGACTGCTTCAGTTAGATAGATACTGATTTGAAGTCTCTGGGTGCTGAACCAGTCATATATGCTGTGACTTCTAAATGACCTCCTATTCCAGTAAATCCCTTGACTTACGTGTCTCCATCATCATCCTGCCAGGTGGTTCTATTGTAATCCATGTTCTGCAGGTAGACTCGGGCCTCCTGTAGCTTCACCATGTCCATCTGTGGCCTGAACTCTTGGACAATATATGGGCTTGCGTGATCCTCTGCTCTGGATTCAGACGGCCAGCACAGGCCAGCGCTCTGAACGAGGACAGTCCCGCTCATATCAGTCCCAGATGCTGTAACAGGGCACTCAGGTATAGACTGTGAGAGCAGAGAGAAAAGTGTGAGCTTTTGACCCGTTTAATTTGTTGTGAAGATACACCAAATGTTATTGCCAACTTTTGACCATTGAATTTTTATACATTCAATTTACCATATGCCAGATTAACATATCAGACTTCATAAATTTGTTAAACATGTTTCTACAGAAGCATTTGGTGACATAAATATATTCAGAATGAATTTTGTGTTCCTTTTAAACTAATTTAATCTACTAATCATCATATAATAATTTAACATCATCTATTATATAATCAAAATGGCTACTATCTATTTGTTCCCAAGTATTCCCTGGAATAATGGCTGGGAATTACTACTATAGATCTGTTGTGTTCACTCTTACATATTGCTGCGTTGTCTGGGCATCGTGACAGTCCTGCATCTGCTGAGAGCTGTAGCCAGTGGCAAGTGCCTGTCCGGTTTGGGAAAAGTTAGACATGTATGGGAATGTGTTGCACTGTTGTAGGGAGGAATGGGAATGATGAATGCTGGGAACTTCCCATCTGTCGTACTGAACTGCTCCCATGTCTGGGTAGCTTACACTGGTCCCTTTAAGGAAAAGAGATCCAAACTGTGAATTTGAATTCAGTTTAGTGTACAAAATCCCGTCTTATTCAGCAGAGTGAGTCAAACATACCGGCAGTGGGAGACTGTACTGATGTCAACACCTGTTGGATTTTTGAAGAAGGATTAACGATTTTGTAATTGCTAGAAAATTGCCTGAAAATTGCCTGAAAATTCAGCAGTTTTGACTCACTGGGGCAGATGCAGGACCAGCAGCAGTATAATTCACCGGAGAGCAGGAAGGAGGTGCTGAGGAGGTCTCCCTCTTTCTCTTCTGCTCCAGGAGTTTCTTCACTGTGGGCAGAGGGTAACACGCCTTTTCCTTTGGTGCTGCTAGGAGTGTAAAACATTGTTAATCCCTCAGTCATGCATGTCATTCTGTTTTAACATCTAAAATATTACTGACTTGTCAATAGAGGACTGATCACCCTTTTCAATGCAAGTTCAAATACAACATTTTTACAATAATACAATGATACATTTTACCAACTAGCACTCCTTATTTACCACTAAACACAAAAACAAAACAGTAACATCTGTTTAAGCATGTTATTTATAAATCATTTCAGGAAACAATTTTTATTGTCAAAATATTTAACATTAATAAATGGACAGATATACATGATTTACGGCTGAGTGAAAGTAAGAACAATATGTAACATTTCTATTTAAAATTGCACATTTCTATTAATTTCAATAGACAGCATATTTTAACATCTCACAATGTTATTAGTTTTTCACTTTAGTTACATTTTGCTAAACAACCGACTCTTTAACACGTCTGTTGTTGTTTTAAAGTTATACTGACTGAATTCTCCAGTAATGTGGTTGTCCCAGACAACCAGTTTACCAGTAGGTGTTGGTATGACAAAAATGTATTTTCTTTGTTTTAGTCATGAAAAGTGACTGAAAACCCAAAGAAGAGAAATCTCAATTTCCAGTGGGCATCAGTTACATATTCTAGAGTTGATGCGAGGAAAGTTTCTTCAAACTCTTGACCCCAAACGTGAGATAAGAACGCAATTTCCACCAAAGGAGCAATATGCTCATCTTCTCACCCCTGAGGAAGGTATTCCATCTGGAAAAGTGGTGATGAGATCATGTCTACCTGTCTTCTATAGAAACCCTGTGTTTATGGAGAGGGTTCTTAGCACATTTTCTGTAACTGTTTCCTTTTCTCCGTTACGCTTTGGTGGCAAACCACACGTTCTTCCTGCATTGTGACGCACATCCTTTAATGGGGCCCCATCAGTATGTGAACAAATTGTATTCACAGGAACTGATCCAGAGTCAGATTTGACGTCTGACGTGTTACCAGATAGTTTGACTGCACTGTGTGATAGCACTGAGCTGAAATCAGCTGCAACAATCAGATGACAAGCGTTGTAATACTTTATATAGCCACTAGGAGTAAAGCCTGCAACTTGTATTGGTAATAATCTGACAGACTTTGCTTTCCCATAATTACTTTACAGCGTGAATCCATGAGTCTTTTTAAGGGCATGTCAGAATATATTGTATAACATAATGATTTGTTAAAGGCAGGGTAGGCGATTTAGTCAAGAAATATTTT
The DNA here is from genome assembly GCA_036877545.1 of Yasuhikotakia modesta. Taxonomy (NCBI): domain Eukaryota; kingdom Metazoa; phylum Chordata; class Actinopteri; order Cypriniformes; family Botiidae; genus Yasuhikotakia; species Yasuhikotakia modesta. Next base: position 6,498 of record JBAJNP010008039.1, on the reverse strand, counting down.
TTGCTATGCTGGTGAAAATTTCTTCATATCCTAATAAAAAGCAAAAATATATGTTCCAAATATATTTACATAAATATATGCCTAAACTGTTCGTCCAATCATTGCATTTGGTCCAAACTGTAGGCTATTATTTCAAAGGGAAAATATTGGTTTCACAAAAACTTCAAGTAAGCATTTCTTATGGCAAAGGGGATTCAAAAGAGGAAGGACATTGATGTTTAAAATACATGGAAATTCCACTGGGGATCATCTCAAGAAAACAATTCATAGATTTTTGCTTGTTCTGAATTTGTTTTAATCACTCTGCTGGCCTCATGCAGTCTAATGCTCCGATGCTCACTATACTTCAAAGGATGCATAGCTCTAAGACCACGCTACTAAAATACCTGTAAAATGTATTTATACCTGATAGGACCATAGAAGCACGGTTAATGTCAAAACATGATGGCCATTATTAAAACACCATCTGCTTAATCTTAAAAGCTTATCAGATGGGTTAGCCCCATCTAATACATAATGACTAAAATACCACTTAACACAGAACTACGTGCTGCAGGGTTAAACGCTCAGTAACACTTATGAAATTAAACTGTACATTTGTAACGCTTCTGCTTGTATGATCTATCGCTACGATGTAAAGCAAATGTCTTTGTTGTCGATTCTATCATTTTTAAAGGTCACGTAAAACGAGTCTAAGCAAGACGTCAACAATTTTTAAAGAACGACTCGATTAGATTGAGTAAATCTTAAGGATGGGCATTAGAGGCTGGGATACCCGTGCGCCCCTATTGCGTAAGTTCATAGACGGAAAACCCTAGCCAATGCGTCACGCGCGGAAGTGTCCTAGCGGGGATTCCGCCGATCTCTCACTCTATTCCTGTACATTTAAAAAAGACACAGTCAATATAGTTACAAGAAACGTTGTTGCTGCAAATACCATTCAGCGCAAACATTTTCTGTCCCTTGTTTTTTGTACCGGCCGATCCGACTCCTTGATCAATTTTCTTTTCATTTTAATAGTTGCTCTTAATAAAAAGTTTCAATCGACCCACACCCATTAAAACGGGAACTGAAAGCAATGTGGGTGAGAGTTATTTACTAAGGGGCTTCTCCAGATAAACTAAGTGATAGCACGCTTGTTGTTGGGGATCCCTTATTCAAATAGGTCTATTTTTAATGGTCATACATCACTGAATTTACGTCAGTGCTTAGCCCGCTAGGGGATTAGAAAAGACACTACAATAGTCATATAAACAGATGACTATAACATAGCCTACCGTAAGATGTTTAAGTGTCAACAAGGTTTAGTTACTATGTGTATTATTCAATGACTTTGTTAAGCGTCTCTGTTGATATCTTATAATAGATAACGGAACAGTTTGTCTTTATCACCTGCCCATTAAGCATCCTAAGACAAGCAAGCGTAATAGTCAAATATTGTAATAAAAAGTTTAGGCTGTAAGTGACAAGTTGTTCTAAATAAAGTAATAATAGTTGTAGGACTCACATTTCTGAAAGTGCATGTCAGAATCCCTTTTGCTGTCTTTAATTTTCGGCTCCTACGCCAGGTGAATGAATGCTGTCAGTCGCAACCCAGACTCAGTTAAATGTCAAATTCTTAAAGCTTCATCGAGCCCTGCCCGCTGTTTTCTAGCCCTGCCTTTTATCGGTCTATTCCGACACTTTCCGCTATGTATACAGACAGCACGCTGTGTTCAGCCCGCCCATCTGTAGCTCCGCCCCTCATATAAAAGGCGTCTCGCTTTGTGCCTTAAAAGGGTTGATTTCTTTTATTAGTTCTCAAATATCAGTCTCTGACTTGAAGGAATAATGCATTCATAAACATTATTATAGCTCTTTTTATGTATTTAACATCTTATTTGCGCTTATTGATATTTAAATATGCCGATATGACCTCTTTTACCTAAATAGATGTAGAATATTTTGTCTGTGACAAATGCCATAATGTGTTATGTATTTAATTTTCTGGTACATGGCTATATAGTTTTCCTCTAGCTCAGCTGTCACTGGCTGCGCCATGGGTCTCAGATAACGCACATAAAGTTAATAAAATGACTGAATACAGCATCTGCATAAAGGTAAAATATAATAGAAGCCAAGTAAAAAAAACTGTTTATCATCTTTTTTGGCTACATTAGTTTGGCTGACGGCATATTTTCTCATAATGTCGTGACGAGTGAGAGAGAAACGAAACATTAGGGGAAATATTCTTTCATTCCCAAGCGTCCCATCTCCTTCTTCATTTGGAATCTCCCGATCTCTCTCTATCTGTGTCTATCATACAGCGATACAGTTGCCCTTAAACTCTTGTTTGTACGTCCTTGCCAGCTTTACTCTCTATTTCTTCATAGACATGCCTCGTTTTTTACCCCAACACCTTCTTCTGCCCACCAAATGAGCTTTGATCTGCTAATCCGCCTCTGAGATATTAACCACTATGTCCATTTCCTCTCTATCTCTCCACAACACCCACAGGCTCGTCTGTTCTTTTCTTCTCCACGCAACCTTTGCTTTATAAAACACGATAGACATGATAGATACAGAATTAGAACATTATGGGTAAGATGTATGGGTAATTTCTTTAGTGAACTTTTTTCTGTTGTTCAAAGGAAAGGTTGACATTTAAACAGACTGAATCAATAGATTGTTAATTTAAGACACTTGCTATGTATATTTGGAAGAGCATGTCATACGTTATTGAAGTACTTACCTTGTGCGGAGTATGCAAATTTATAGCATGCATGGAATATCTAGTTGGCTTCAGTTTGGCTTTTACCAAAACGTACAGTGCACAACAGACAGAGCCCACTACAACATGTAGTACCATACTACACAATGTTGCAAAAACATTTACTATTTACTATTTAAGTTTAAAGGGATGTTCAACACCGTCTCCAAGTAAACAGCTTTATGTCTTATTGGATTTTGATGGAATATTACCCCCATCTAGTGTTCAAGAAGTGAACTACATACATGCATACACTACACACACACACACACACACACACACACACACACACACACAACAAACCCCTGCACGATGATTGGTTGGATTACTTAATCGTGCTTCTCCGAAATTTGTTAAATACGTTTCATATTGATCCCCTGTTAAATGTGTATTGTTGAAATTGACAAAATCATTTTAAATGAATAAAAAGACTGTTACAGAAACTGACTGATTTAAAAACCAGGACAACCACATAGTTTTTCAGAGTACTTAAGAAAGTTTAAGGTGGGTGGGTGGACTTTAAATGGGCGGAGTCAGTTTTACCCACCTGCTGTCTGGACAGCGGGGTTAAGTTAGTTTATAACAGTATGGAACTGCTATTTTTATTAACCCTATTTATTCAGTCAGTTACAGGTCAAAGTGGAAGTTGACAATCGTATAAATGAGTTTGATTATTAGAAACACCACTAATAAAAAAATAACAGAAAACGTTTTCCAGGTTTTGTTATTATTTTAGGAGCAATGTGATATTTTGTTACGTTGCCAATGTCTGTATTAGGATATATATGAACTTGTACTGTGGTCACAGGATCTATATCGGAACTTGTATGACTTGTAGCGGAAAGTGGGGCAGTAGGCAACAATTATTAATCCATTTTCATATGAACCCAGTCCGATATCATAAATGTGTACAGCTGTATACACTAGTATTTACGAGCGGCCCCCAGATGGACAAAGACAGACTCGCAGTCAGTAATGGTAAAATAAACACGAGGACGTATTTCTAAGGAGGTGTAACGCTTTGAATAGCTAGATAAAGAAAATGATAACACAAACCAGCAAAAACGCCATGTGCAAGCTTTGCATTGGCCTACGTGCATTTAATACACCGCTTTATAAGGATAGATGAACATGTTTTGATATTTAATATGATGTGAATATGATGTGTCGCTTGATATCCTACGCGTCTATCACATCATTTTAAGCGTATTCAAACGTGTCGTTTTCTCAGATAACGGTGTATTGTTGTTGTTGTTGTTTTTTATTATTATGTCTTTTTATTATGAACTTCTGGATTGCCAGTGTCGGGCAGAGTTTTGCAATAATTTACTTGTTGTGTCTTTAGGATTACTAGAAACATATATTCAGACAATTTAGTTGTTAATATTTGTTGTATATATATAATAAGTGTAAAATGTTTAGATAATTTTATTTTTTTACTTACATTAATTGTTATTGACTGTTCATTTTTTTTCTCCTTTTATAGTCCAGAATCAAACATGCATATGTCCTGGCTGCCCACTTTTCACATCTTTCACACTGAAACCCAGAGGTAGCGATGGCTCACAAGCCCAACTGTCCTCACCCCCGCAGTTCAAACTACCACAGCAGGTTAAAGGACACAGTTCTGCCCCTGGTGATCTGGTCTTGTGTCTAGGTTAGGGTCTCTCTTTACAGGAGGAGAGCAATGAGCCCACCAGTGTGTCTAACTCTAAACCAGGCCACCCCAAACAGCATTCACCTTTTTGTGCACACTGGTGTCCATCCCTATAGCTGTGCAGAATGTGAAAAGAGCTTTAGCCAATCAGGGGCCCTTAAGATTCACTGCCGCATACACACTGGATAAAGACCATATACATGTTCTTTTTGTGGGTGGGGTTTCCTTCACCTGGCTGGGGTGAAGCCCTACCTGTGCACCCATTGTGAAAGTGTCTTCCTCAGTCCGGGGCCTTAAAGATTCACAGTCACATTCACACCGGAGAGAGGCCTTTCATCTGCAACCTCTGTGGGAAGAACTTTTCCAATCGCTCTGGAATCCATTTTCATCATCGCACAGTCAATGGGATTGTGACAGAGCCAGAGCCTCTGTAGACAGGCCCAGTTTGGCTGCCACCTTATCATCTCCATCAGACGTTCAGAAAATCCCAGAGCCTGTCAATCAAATCCATATAAGGCAAATAGAGGGGAGGAGTCTACCCAGCAAAGGACAGTTATGTGGGGAAAGTGACAAAATAGCCTTTCCGTATTCCTTTGAGGACTGTGGTCAGCGTTTTCTAGATGCTCCCTCTAGACACAGACACCAGACATTGGTGTACAGAAGACACACTACAGTACAGAAGAGAGAGAGGGAGGGGGAGGTACAAATCACAGTAAAGATTATACCACAGTACAGTATTGACAGTAGACTGGAACATATGTAATGGTAAAATATTGCAGGCTCTAGGTTTTATAATAAGCCAGATGTACTGTATGTAAGGAAGTTGTTCACAAAAATGAAAATAATCCTGTCATCATTAACCACCCCCCACCCCCCCAACTTGTATGATCTGTTTTAGCCTGAGGGTGTTATTAAGAGTTATTTTATTAAGTTATTTTATTTATGTTTTAGCTGTTTTTATTTATACAGTAAAGTCTAGAAGTTTGGGGTCAAGAAGTTTGAAGAAAAAACAGCAGTTTTGTTGTACATCTTGCTTTCTAAACTGATCTGATCACTTTGAATGTTTAACAGGCTGTATTGTGAGCCATCATTCACTTTTAATCAAATTAAATAATTAATTGCCTCTTTTTCGCTCAACCAAAATCAAACATAGCTTTAAGTCAATGGTATCACTTTTTTGTATCAGTCTTTAAAACTATAAGCTATAAAACTATAAGTTTCTATGAACCTAATGTGCTTTCAAGTGTTTGTAGCTTTGTTTTTAACTTTATTATGAAAGGGTTCCTAATGCTTTTGTTGTGAGTGAGTGATAGTGCCTTTGCTAATGGGAATCAAAGCAAATCCACACTAAGCTAAATCTTTAGATTCTGGCCTCAAATGTCAAAGTATGGCCAGCAGCCATTTGGTTACAAGATTATTTCAACAGTTAAAAGTATTTCTTTTTCCCATAAATTAATAAAAAATGCATATTTGAAATTAATGTATTCTCTTGCCAGATAAAAGCATGTCAGCATATTGCATGAGGGCCAAGATATGTCCATCATAAGAACACATACTGTAATGAGCCCTTAGCAGGACTGACAGTACATAAGACTAAAAGAACGATATGCGGTGAGGCTTTATTCACATTTGAACTTTTATAAGCAAGTAAATCAGTATGATGATAGTTAATATCTGGCAAAACAAAATGGTCCATTATTGTTGTATTTAGTACATTCAGCACTACAATGTTGACATATTCCTGGTTTTTGAGCTGCCTTATGTTAAAATCCATTATTTCTTTTTTTTTATTATTAAAAATAAGCTTGTTACAAAACCACTTGCAGTTACAGTGTTAATGTAATTGTTGCCTTTTCATCAGGAAGAAAAGTGATGGACTTGAATATGCAATAAAATAAAATTCTGGCTCTTATGCATAGCTGGTTTGTTTGAACAGATTGCATCACCCTGGGCACGCTTTTTTCCGCCCTTATTGACTCAGTCACAGTTCTGTCACAAGAATGATTTAAAGAAGCACCACAACTTTTAAAGGTGAAGTTTGATGGCTATTTTGATGTGATGAATAGTTACAGTACTTATGTAACTGCAAGCA
>JBAJNP010008038.1:0-21131 GCA_036877545.1 Yasuhikotakia modesta | reverse complement strand
GGTACGGTGCCCCAAGGGCACCTCAGCTAAAACCCGCTGCCATTGGAATTAAATTATCAACCTTCTGGTTACAAACCTGACTTACTTACCAGAGGGCAACAGTTACCCCATAATAAATAAGGACAAGGTTTCTGTAGACACTTTTTACCTTAGTGTTTAAAATTCATAATATTATTAAGATGCTTCATAGCAGATCAGCATGTTGTATATGAAGATTTATGAAAGTCTGTCAAAGATTTGAACGTCATCATGTGTACCTTGTGCACATTTACCCTCTTTACTTTACTTTCTCTTTGCCACTCATTCTTTTTCTCATTGTGTCTCTTTGTTTCTCTATAAATCTGTTTCTTTGTGCTTTTTACTTCTCATTATTGTACATGCACAACAGCTGATTAAGAAATCAGTGCTATGTTGTTTTCCTGTCTCTTTCTCTCTCCCTGTCTCTCTCTGTCTCTCTTCAAAGAGAGAAAGGCTTTGAATTTTGCCAGACCAGATAATTGTTCAGTACAGTTTATACAGTACAGTATAAAGTACAGTAATTGCAAACTGAGAGGGAATTGAATGTTATTTGCAGATATAATCCAAGGAATGGTTAAAAGGGCAAAAACTGTCCAAATCAAGTCCAAACTCTTAGATTTATGAGGTAAAACAGGAAATCTGGCAAAAGTTGTGTAACAGTTCACACAACTTCAAGTAAAAACTCACAAGACTTTATATGGAGCAAGTTATTGTGTAAATGAGATGCAGCTAAAAGCATTTGGACAACGAGTTACGGGAAATGTAGTTTTGAAAGTAGCAATGCTTTGGGGGGTATAACAGTTGTTTAAAAAAACAACTGTTTTTTATGAGGAATATAATTTCGGGAAATATCCTCGACAGGTCAAAATAAGATTTACCTCAGGGGGAAAATGTAAGCGAGTCTGGTATAGATTATTCTCACACCTCAAGCTTGTATAAAGTCGAAAGTTAACTCTAATTTAAATTCATATTCTGGAAATGTGATAATTTGCAACGTGAGGAGCAGTCATGTATGTCTAATGCCTTAGCTGACTTTCTGAGAGCCTCTGTTAATATTACGCTGTGAGATAATTGTACTAACTTTAAGTCAGACTTAAAAAAAGCCTTATTTTAAACAAAACACCCAAAAGGGAGCAGCCAAGGTTACTTGCAGCTCTCTAACCTACAATACAGCAGACAAAATGCCATTAAATAAACAAACCAAACAAGAGGCAAACAAAGCAAAGGGCATAAGTTGATATTTGAATTATTTACAATTAAACAAGAACATGGTGAAGGCTCGGAACTCGAGAGCACATGGCACAAAGCAAACAAACAATGGCCACGTGCTTCCACACAAAAACAAGCAACACACAGATGACAAAAAGCATTTTTTAGTTTAGATCATGACTCCAAGATATAAGAACCATGACTAGAACTGAGCCGGGATCTAAAATCGTGCTCTGACACAAAAACAAATCTCTCAAAGTCCTGGCACAAAAATGTCGTAAAAATCCAAACATTGAGGCAGGAGCGTGACAGCCTCACAGATAACACAGAGCATAAGTTTAGATCCTGACTCCAAGATGCAAGAACAATGACTAGGACTGAGCCAGGATCCAAAAAACATGGCTTGACACAAAAACAGGGCCGCCAGGATCCTGCCTCAAGAATTTCAAACAAGGAAGCAAGGACTGTGATAAAATGAATTTCATACTTGAAAATTCAGGTAGACATCTCACTGCTAATCCGGGTGAAGGATTAGAATTTAATTAAATTACACGTATTCCTGTTGATCAAATTGCTTGGAAGAGCATGGTGCTGTCCTTTATGATAATATATTTTAGGTTTATTATAATATAATTATGAATTCCCTAGAAATGCATTCTATTTAAAAAGTATACAGTTTTTTTAAAGTGATTTATCACTTCCAGATTCAAAACTCTTGTTAAAGATATTACTGTGAAAATTCAAGCAGTACAATTTTGACTTCTAATGTAATTCTAATGTACAATTCAGTTTGTATAATGCTGTAAACACAATATCATGAATACTTAATACTAGTTGTAGTGATGGTTGCATGTTTTAAGAACACATTTTTTTATTCTTTGCTTTTGTTCAGTAAAGTTAAAAAAAACACTTGCGCATTATTGTAATATCCACATTATTTTAAGTTTTGCTTGTATTTCCGTAGAAACCATGGCAACCCAGTAACTTTGTAACTTTGAAAGTTGTAGCATCTAGCACATCAATTTGTTGTTAAATGAGTAAATTAAATGACCCAAGAAAAATTTTGAATGTAAAATTAAATGAGGACCAATATCAGTTATTATGTTCATACTATACAGTTACTATACATACATACTGAGTTAGATTTTTTTTGTTCAAATGTTCTTCTGTACTTGTGTATGATTGTGTTACATAAAACTGTACTGCATTTTGACAATACCATGTAGATTTATTATAAAGCTCTTTACTCATAGCTCTGACAAATTACAGCATTCCAAAAAAGCCTTGCTTTTGTCTATTTCCATTTCTTTAAATTTAGGATTTCATAAGCAAGTATATGTTCATGTGTTTCAACTGTGATTGCTAGTTTTCCAGTTGGGTGCAATTCATTAAATCCAATTCATGGTTGCATGCAAAGCCTAGTGAAGTCTTGTGTCCTCCAAAGCTCAGATTTGAGGACTATTCAGGCCTGTTAAATTCAAGCACAACCATACTGCAGCCAATCAGCAGGTCTGTGATGTGGTTGTCATGCATATTTAATGGCATGTGCAAGGTGTCTGTGATTGGCTGGTTCCAAACAGACAGGGCTGGACTGGGACACAATTTTAGGCTGGAACATCCCACACCCTATGCATCCAAATAAATTCAGACAATGACCTTATTTTTTACCTCTACATTTAGTGTATGAAACAGCATGTCCATCACAATGAAACATTTACAATTAACCCTGAAGCAGATCTTGTATTAGATACATGAGTCTGCAATAAACATATTTGTCTAAAACTTTCTACTTCTGACTTATAAATTCTACTCTAAGCAACACAAATTGTAGTCCAGGTTGTATTTAGATGGCAGGATATTGCAACATTTTTTGCAAGTTGACAAACTCTGCTGACCAACTCCAAGGTATCTTGGCATCTTCTCCTGAGAGCTTCTTCACTGTCTTTAAACTATAGCTGTCCAGTTGACATCTTCAGCCTGTCCCAGTGTCTGTCCCCGGCTCCCCCTGTAGTGTGTCACCACTGTGGCACAATTATCAACATTTATCAAACGTTTGAAGTCTACTAGAGCTTTTAAGAGCCCTTTTTGTATTTCAGTTGTTTTAGGATCCATACAGGCAAAATCTGAACACAGGTGGTAGAAACAATCTTGGACAGTGTCCATGATGACATTGTGGACTTTGACTCTTACATTCATTGAAAGGAAACAAAGTGGTTCATCTTCTGCCATTTCATAATCGTCCTGCTCAGGTAGATTCTTGTTTGCCCACTGTACAAATGTATCTGGTGCTTTCTGAACACTTAATGTTGGTTGCATTGTACTGTCTTTCTCATACCATGGTAATAATAAGGTCAATGAAAAGTGCCCCCTCAGGATTTTCAAAATATGACAATATGAAGATGAATTTTTCATTCTTTTCTCACTTTCCTCCCACACTTTCAGGCGTTTGTAAGACTAGCGTGTGAATGTGGCAGTGCCATTTAGCAGGGAGAAAGTGATGCACTTGACACTACAACTCCAGTTGTGTCTGCCAACACAAGATTAAGTTTATGTGAATAACACCAAACATAGACTTGTGCTGGTGCCTCTTGCGTGAGAATTTTCCTTGTGCTGGCCTTGCATGTTTGCAGCCCCATTCATTGAGTTGCTAATGCATTCCTTAATGTTCTAAAAAATCCCTTGATCTAAAGTCAAGTTTTTAAGCAATAATCACTTGTGTTTATCACCACAATAACTATGCTCTGCTTACCAATGACCTTGATGACATTAATCACATCTTCCATGACATGTCGCTACTTCCTTACTTAATGTGCTGACATCTGGCAGTAGATTGCCAATATCGCTATTGTTTTCTCTGAGAAAATAGGCCTCTACTCTCTCTCTCTCTCCTTAAAAGAATTAAAGGTTTTCTCTTTAATGATACCCTCACTTCCTTTTTTCCTTCTTCTCAATTTCTCTTCCGTCTACCAGGAACATCAGCCTCATGCACTGAGTAAAGAGTTTACAGTAGTACACTTGTTTGTTACACAGGAATCAAACCGATGACCATGGAAGTCTATCAGGCAAGCTGCAGCTGCTATAGCAGATGATGGCATTGTCGGTTATTTCAATGGCAAGCATTACAGAAGGCAGAGCGTATGAAGGGATGTGTGCGATTAACAGAAACAGAGTAAGCAAAAAATATTGTAAATATGGGCAAGGAAAGTTCAGTCAGCAGAATGTTAATAAGGCGTCTCATTAACAGCCTTTTTGTAAATGTGAAAGACCGCAGTCTTCAAGGCTGTCAAAGGAAGAGTGTGATGCAGATAAACACATTGATGGCAGTTCATTACGCATTACACTCACACCTGTTTTCCATCTCTGATGTCATTATTTGTTGTGGGAGCTCTGAAGCATTTGTGCTCTTAAAATTCAGCAGTTCGTCAAATTTCCACAGAATTCAAAAGCCCATTTCAGTCACGCTCTCCACATCTGTTTGTATGTTTGTTTACTAGTACGGTGACATTTTCACCATGCTGTTAGCTCTCAGCTAAAGTGAGTGACTGTTGGCTCCATGAACATATTTTATATTTTATTCTGTTATAGACATTCAGCAGAATTTCCCCTATATTTTAATTTTATACATATGTTGTATGATATTAATTGCTAATGGATGCTATTTCTATTTTCAAATGCAGTTTTCAGCGTAAACAAGACAAACTTAAAAAACTATATGCATGCTATACGTCGTAAGAGTTACATGCCAATGACTTTGCTAGTTAGGGGTTTATCTGTGGCTCCATTTGAACCACTAGATAAGAAGCCCTGGATAAGTTTCTTATTTCTTACCCTATTATTTCTTATCCTTATCCTAATGTGGCTCTACTTTTAGCTCTTACTAAACCCGGTGGTACTCCAAGCCTTCTGTCCGCAGTTAGAGCTTTTAGGACTGATGTCCACTGCTCTGACCTGTGGCCTAAGAAGTCTCGGCTCTTAGTCTGCTCTTAGTCTGTTTGTGACCGCAACTGAGGTAATGTGCAACATCTCATTCCCTATCTTAAGAAACTGGGTTATGTACATAGCCTGAGACATTTTCCACATTATCTTAAATCAAAAACAATACACACTGGCTTCCACAACAGTCGGTTGCAGTTCACAAAGTGAAAATCCCACATCCCCAAATTAATGGGAATACAGTTATGTAAAGCTTGCTAGGATACACGTTTCATGATTATTGTATTGTTCCATCGTAAAGTAATAATGCACTGTATACAAAGTGTAATTCAGAACATAAGTGTTGTAAAATCTTGTTGTTTAACAGAAATTACATACTACAGAGTTGGCACGACGAACATTTGAGAAGAGGGTGTTTGTGAGGTTCTGCTAAAAGTGCAGATTTATGTTTACATAAGTGAGGTATTTGCAACACTTAGTGTATTAAAGTGTCCTATTATATCTGGTATTTTTTCAGATACATAAATTGTATGAATTGCCAATTATTGCGTTATACTATTTTTCACTTACACATACAGCTCTCATGGTGTAAATGTGACATACATTTAGAGACTGTTTGAGACCTGTAGCAGGCATCAAACTTAAAATCAGCTCATTTTGTGTTTTAAAAAACGTCCCAATATTTTCAGAATCCGGGTTGTAAGATATAAACGTCTGTTAAGAGAAACCTGTTTCTTCAGTGTTGTGAGGTTACAGTACACACTATGAAGGAGATAAACATTACAAAGTACAGTACTGTACTTTGACGTGTTTCATTTAGTAAGTAATTTCACAGTAATTCAGACTTTAATTAATTTTACCATCACCAAATCTTGGCATTTCAATTACACAACAAAAAATAGCTTAAAATCTATTCCTCATGTTAATGGAATGTCAAGTTGAGTTTTGTGTATTGTATGTATTTCATGGCTATGCTCTGCTGAACCGCATACTGGAAAACGTATTTGGCAATTCCTGTTTTCTATTCAAACAGTAATTGTACTTTCTGTATCCATCCTGTATACTGCAAAAAAGGTATGCATAATGTGATAGCGAGCTATTTTGTATCGCAAAAAATGCAGAGGGAATGAGGACGAGACGTCACTATGGGGTGCAATATGGTCTTTATTTCACCGTTTTGAATTACAAAGTAGTGCCTTTAATAGTATGATTTAATTTCTGAATCAAAGGTCGTCGCTGTAATTTAGCCTCCGCTAATAGATGCTGGGGCAATTTAATGTGATCATTACAGGAGGATGAAACGATTGCTCTGTGGCCCATGAGACATTGATTCTCACCTTATTTAGCTGCAAACAACATCTAATATGCTAGCTTAAGCTGACTCTGGCTAGCAATAGAAGTACCGGACTTTAGATCCAGCCTCCAGTACATGACTCCAATAGTTGAAGGTGATTAGTCTCTTAGCATTGCTTGTTTATACAGGTTTCAGTTTTGTTCAGACTTAAATATGTGTATGAAAATACCAAAAAATGTGCAGATGCATTGATTTTTGGCTCCCTGTCTACATTGAAAATGAGTGGTATGCCTCAAAGCATCAAAAACGAATTTCTCCAGTATTTATTGAAGCTGTTTAGACTGGAATTGTTTGGCCTAGCCTGGAAGTTGTGTCTGCGGTAGTACACTGACACCCTGTTTTAATGTTAGCATAGTGCTATGTTCATCCAGCCAGTAAAGTTATTCCAGCCAGTTTATTTGACAGACTAGCCTGAAATAAGATTAATTTACTTAACATGTAAAATTTTGGCTCATATATTTAACATTGTAACAATTAAAACAAAGTCAGCTTATGATGTTTTTGATCTCTGGGCTAAATCAGGCTTACAGCTAATAGGTCTTTGTTAGTGAATGCTGTAGGTACATTACAGCTTTGATTTTTAGAAAACTCAGACTCTGAAAATGTCACGATGCGGTCCAAAATCATTTTGAAGCACTTTGAGGAAAAATGCTAATTCATATGCCATTGTTTTCCAAAAAGTGCTACAAGTGAATGTTTAGACGGGCCTCAGGATCTTTAAATGAAAGAATATTCTCAGTGCCACCCACTGTCATGCACTTTGTGCACTTGTCTGTGTTTACGTACATGAGCCCCAGCCGTTTGTCCCTAGAGGAGAGAGAGGTCGTTTTTATTGGTTCATCAGAGAGCATCTGCACTACTCCACATTTCCTGAGAGACACTGATGGTGATGTCAAGGTTCTATTCTTGGAGGTGAGCTCACTCTGTGTGTCTTATTTCTGCGCAAGTGGCTAGTTTCACCCCCCCGCCCCACCCTAACAAACATTGTGATGTTGCTCAGCAACCAAAAATGACTGTGCATGACAACATCTGTTTAAAACATATTCTTGAGTTGTTCGAGATTTGCGTAGCTACATCTTTCTCAGTCAGAATAAAGCAGTTCTGTCCACCGCTAGCTGTGCAAATACTGTATATTTACCATGGCATAAAGATTACTGCCACATTTCTACTGGATGACATAATTTTACTGCCATATGGTATATGCCATTATACATTTCAGCCCTAGTATTGAACGAATAGGTGTATATGGCAGTAATGTTGCATTTTTTCCTGGTTAATGCATGTAAAATCTGACCAATCAGACGCAGTGTCTCTCATGCACTTAATTGGTTCATTATGCTAAAGCCTGGATTTCCTGGCCAAGTCTAGACATGACTAAATATCATAACATTTATGCCCATGGAACAAATGAAAGCACACCTCACCTTAGATTAGGCCAATCAGATTTAAAGCTGCTTTTGGCCCCATGACGTTTAGGTGCTACAGGGAATGAAAGATTCAGAAACATTTCACTTGTTTTATTATTTTAGCTTTTTCCTAAAGAACTTATTTGTATATGCAGATACTATATGTGTGTTCAGTCTTGACAGATACTACAAAGACACTGATGAATTCTGCTCCCACAATGAATTTTTGTCTTTTTGCAAATAGGAATCTTTGCAGGTCCTGGAACATTTTTAACAAACATACCTAAACTACAACTTAAAAATCAAAGGGAAAAATTAAACCCCAGGTAGTTTATGAGTGTCCAGCAAATTTGGGACATATAGGGTATGTAATGACAATGACTTTGTCATTACATTCCCTGTATAATGACTTTTTAACAATTATTGTTACTTATGTTACTTACAATGCTTTAAAACGTTGAAGAATGTTGGTCACATTCTTGGGTGACATCATCATGGGTGACATCATCAGCCACCAATATTTCCTCTATACAGTAGGCATCATTAATATTGATGCACACGTCAGTGAATTTGAAAAAGGGTGGATTAATATTATGAGAGCACCGACGCTGATGCACTCCTACCCACCAAGGAGCACATCCTGTTATCCTTTCACAACATGCTAGTAGACATCTTTTATATCCACTAAAATCAGCTTAAGCTGGTTATCTGGTTTTAGCTTGGTTAGCTGGTTTTAGAAGGGTTTTGGCCTTTATTAGTCAAGCTTTATTGGTCAAGCTGGTCTGACTGGAACATCAGCTGACATACTGGCGAAAACCACACCAAAATCTGATCTGTGTCTGATGTTTCTGTGTGCCAGTGTAAGCACAGCTTTATTCATTTCTTTATTCATTTTAGGCAGCCTTACACAGCATAGTCTCTCTATGTATAGAAATGTTTAGGTCAGGTTTATAAGAGTATCTGTGGATGTGTGTCATGTTCTTTTTCACGTTTTGTAGTTAAAACACACCAAACACCTTTTTATTCTGAGGCCTAATGTTTGGGCCACTGAATGTTATTGGTTTGAATTTTCAACACCATCAAATTGGTTAAAAAACTTGGAGGCATAAAAATTGGAGCTAAAAAAGGTCAAGAATTGGAATGTTTTTAAAAAGCACAAAAAGTCACATCTCAAAACGGATGTTTACTGTGACTAATGTTATGCAGTGTGAGACATGCATGCAGTTTGTGCTGGTATTTTTAATCTTTTGTGTAATTTCAATCCTGCCTTTATGTTGAGAAATGTAACGACATAATTTAACCTATTTAATTAACCTGCATTTGTGACTGAATTCACCAGTTTTTCTGAGATAATTGGCGTTTTTCCTTTTGGCTTTCAAGAAAGGATTGATGTATTGCCAGTGACGATTTCCTGAGCTGTGTGTCGCTGAGGAAAAATACTCACTCCTACTTCATTTCAGGCCTTCATTAACAGAAGGCAGGTATTGTTTAAAAAGAACCAGACATAACTGACCAAAAAGAGAACCATAGGGAAAAATATCATTAGTTTAAATTGTTATTATTATTGGTAATAGGAGTATTTTGCACATGGAACCATGATAACTGTTTTAACTTTATAACATTATGAAAATAGCATGGTGTTCTCTAAAGTAACTTTGTAAATGCAATGTTTAATGAATATGCATGTCATTATATGCAATACCATACATATTTTTCTTCGGGTTTATTTATGTCCTTGTTTAAAATCATTTATAGCTTATAGAAATTAACAAAGCTGTTTCTTAGTTTATACGGTAGCTGGTTTTGTTCAACAATATGATGTCTATTTGGTGTTATGGTCACCGTTATTTAAATTGTTTTTATTAATTTTATGCGCAGCTGCATGTAGTACCATGGTCCACAGAGAACTAGCCAATCGGATTTACTGTTTCATCTTTGCATGTGGCCTAGGTGATGCCATATGGAATACATCAAAATGTGTCAGGTGACAAACGCATGTTCCCTCTCATGTTTTCGCCCTGTAATTATAGTCTTGTTCTCGTCATCAGTGCATTAATACACCCAGGGGACATGAGGTCTTCTTCATTCTTCCTTTAAAAATCTAATCTCCCTCCCCCCATACCACGCATTGAGACCGGTGCATTACTGCCATGTATAGGAGCTATTTATCATTGACATAAAAAGTGAGTTTGACCTTGTGAAACAGGCTTATTTAAGTCTAGTGGTTCTACACAATGAGATCTGGGTGGTGTTGCAACTGCTTTGCCTAATGGCCTGTGTCTATTCAGACATGATTGCATTTTACAGGAGGAATTTGATTTGTTTGCCTATTATTTAAGTGTTAGTTGTATTATTGTAAGCCACAGTCATGAGCATAAGCTAGAAAATTGGCTGTAGCTTTCGATGTGAACCTGAATGAACAGGTTGATGGTGTTCTAGTCTTCTTCTGCGCTGACAGTAATTGGAATTAACACATCATGTGAAATGTGTAATTGTGTTTATTAAACAGACATGCGAAACAAGCTTCCTCAAATAATCGTAGCAAGTAAATTATTTTGGTGTGGAATCAATTAGCTTGTTCATTTATCATTGTTTAATGCGGTTTACAAGGAGTTCGATTTGCACAGTATAATTCTGATGTTTAATTTCTGACTTTTTGTAAGGAAAAGATGCGTTAAGAAATTTAATTTGTGTTTAATAAAAACAATGTAGCTAATAACTAAAAAACTGTCCCTCATATTTTAGCTGACCTTCTCCCGGCTTAGAGAAAATTGTTTTGTTTTCTGGTGGAACCACGCCGTGATGCGTCTGCTGGAAACTAGCTGCAGCTAGCAGCTAGTTGTGTTTTCCATGCCGCTAACTAAGAGATGCATCATTTGTTTCTGATTCCTAGCTTTCTCAGTGATCGGTATTCTTCACTGGAGCGCCGAAACATGGCTCAGCATAGCTCAGTGTCACTCCAATTCCATTCGAATGTCGCATGCATTTATTCATTAGAGATTTCCCAAATCCCAGGTGGAATGGTGATCAGGTGGCGGGGGGGAGGAGAATGTTAAAAATCATAGCAACTGGCTTCTTCTTCCAGGAAGTCACAAGTGTTGAAAGCTTTTGTCCTTTTGTGTGACTCATGCATATTTGATAGTCTGTACAACATTACGGGTTTAATTACTGCATCTCCAGCTCGGTATGGCCAGACATGGAGAAATAAACTCTCCACTGGCTTTCCCTGTTCATCCAATTTCACGTAGAGCCTCATGTACGCGTGAACATTAACTCAAGCGTAGTGCAAGACCGCATAAATGCGCATAAAAATCTCTTAAACCTGTTGGTACTCAAGCAAAGTGACCCAGTGTGTCATTTATACAGACTTTAATCCTTCTTATATGTGATAATTCAATAAAGGCGCTACGAGCTGCACTTGAAGAGAAACAGGAAGTCAAAAAGCTGCCAAAATGAAAGTTAAAAATAATGTGCGATCTACAATTGTAACTATGTAATTTTTCCGGGGATTGGTCTCATTCCAGAATCTTCTTAGTTCGTTGACCCATTCATCCTTTCATTGGCCCTCATGTTTGAGCAGATGAGGTCTACAGTGGACTCCACTTTTCCAACAGGGTTGCCAGATTGGAAAAAAACAGCAATCTGCTTTGATAAAACGTATAGTTCTATCAATCAATATATAAAACTTATCCGACTTATAGAAGACTGAAATAAGTGCAAAGAAGCAGATGTTTGTTGATCAATGAGAATCACATGAAATCCATTTGATTTATTGTAGCATAAATGTACATTGTTGTTATTTCTACAAATAAAATGTTTTTGTAGTAATTGGATTTTTGTCCAATTTTTTTTAAACCTCTTTTTATTGGCCATCTATATCAGTGATTAAGCCTTTGTCTCTTGTGTACATGCAGAAAGAACTGAAGGTTTGTTTTAAATCAGAGGACAGAAGAGACAAACAGAGAGAGATAATAGGATTAGTCGATGACTGTGGCCCTGGCCAAATTCGAACCCAGTCACGTTCTATGCCACAGCTCAGGCAGAAACACAAATTTCTGCTTTAGTCTTGAAGGAACGCGGCTAATTAATATCAGTGGGTTTAACTGAGGCATCGTTGCTCATCCGGAACCTTCTTTGTCATGTCTGTTCATTACTGCAGTACCTTTTATAAGCTTTCTATTTCAGATGTGTAGCATGCTAATTAAAGGGGGTGTGGCATCAGTCCTCACAAAACTGTCTATTGAAATGTAATGAATGTGTTGAAAAAAGAACAAAGTTTACCTGAAAATTATGTGTAAGAACAGAAAGGGGGCATATTGTTGAAGTTAATAAAGTAGCATAACAGTAACTAGCTTGATTTCTGGGTCGTGGGTCCAGCAACATACCTGGCTGCTTCCTCACCAGGTGATGAAATGTTAAGTAAATTAGCAATTTCTTATTCCCTCTCCAGTGTGGAGCCTTTCTTTGTCATTTGCTGAAAATGTATCCTCAGACTACTGGAATTAAAAGTCCTTTAAAAAATGGTAAATAGCAGAGCTGATATATTTCAAGGAAACACAGACGTACATGCTGTGGCACAGCCATGGGCAGCTCCCTGCTAAAGCCGTCGCTAATTTCACACCTTCCTTCTTTCTCGTCTCCAAAACACGATATCTGTAATAAAACAGCTATAGCACAGAGATTGATTTTGCAATTGTCTGTTAGCCGCTTAAGTCCTAAAGAAAAATTGGGATTGAAATCCAAGAGATGCAAAAAAACCAAGATATGCAATTCGCCTAGCAAAGGGCTGTAAGTCTGAGATCATGTAGTAAATTGTATAGAATTATGACTCTGTCTGTGTGAAGTTTAAAGCCATAAACATGTTTCAGCTTATATCCATTAGCCAGTTACTTGTGCCTACAGATCTTGGTTCAGTAGCTAATTGCGTTCATGTAAATAACAATTTGCCTTCATTTTGTGACATTTTGTTGCCATGTTTGTTATTTTTTAGTTATTTTCAAAGCTTGTCCTTTACATATTCCTTCAGGCTATTAATGTAATTTAACCCTCTGCAACATTTCAGGAAAACGCTTATTGCTAAGCGTTAAATGTGGCATAAGAGGAGAGAATATAAAGGTAAGGTCTCACACAGTTGGGTGGTCTTTAATTGAATAAGATCAAGAATACATTAGATGACTTCATCAGTACGTTTTACTGTACTGTAAATGATACCTGATTATTTCACAATGGTGGTACAAATTGCTTGCATTGGAGATGTGTTAAACTGCAGAAGAGTTAATATATTAAATATATTAAATCCTCAGCTCTTTTAACTGTCTCTAAATTGTTATTTAAGGATAAGATAATCACAAAAACAAATAGCCAACAAAAGCAAATAATTATCCCCCTTAAACATTTTTTGGTTTATTATTGTTTTTTTTATTTTGTAATGCAGCATTATTGATGATTTTGATTTTAATAAGCCAGTACTTATAGGTATACATGGAGGTTCAGAGATTAATTTTTTATTTACTGCAAACGCCCAGATTTCATAGTATGCTCTGGTGATGCCTTTTGTAGTGTATCTTAGTACTGAAAAATCAGTCACATTTACTTTCTTTGTTCATAGTCTTTGTGCCTAGCTTCCTTGTGTAGATTTAATTAGTCATTTTCAGTTATATTGATAAGCTCCACCTCTGTTTCCTTGGTTTCCAGTTATGCTCAACTGTGTCTTGTTTGATTAGCTTTGTAGTTCATGTGTATTTACTCCCCCTGTTGCTTAGTTCCTTGTCCTGTCTGGTGTCAGTGTTGAGGTGTGTTTCCATTTCTGTCCAGCCCTGACTCTCCTGTTTCCCCGCTGGAGATCCCTCCATCTCTCTCCTTCTCTGATTGGCAGTTCTTCAGTCCCACCTCCACTGGTTTCCTTTCTTGGCCTCTCTTCTTCTCTTCCACTTAGCTGTAGGAACGTCTTGAGTCTTCAGGGCACCAACTCTAGCCCAGAGAATCCCCTTGTTTGACTTCAAGCTCTGAACTCACTGCATCACCTTGACCTGCCATCAGGATCACTGGGCTCCGCCTTGGCTCCTTCCTGTATTGCATAGTGTGTCTGGATCTACCACAACATAAATTGTCTATTTTCAGGCCTGTCCAACTGTCAAAATTTTACTAATGCATCATTCCAGTTTCATTTATTTCATCCAGCAACATTGTCGATCATGGTTGTTATACAGCAATGTTAACAGCTAGTTTTAATATGCTGCTTGTTTATAAAATACTAATTCACTAGTTCTAATAATAATTCACATAAATTTCACACTAAAACGTAAAATATAAAAAAATTAAGAAAATAGCTAACATTGCAGCAACATTCACAGCATTTTTTAAAACTTGTTTCAAGAAACTTCTAGTTATGAATCCACTTTATTTAAACATTATTTGTCTGTGTCTTAATGGTAGATAAATCATATCCGAGTTCTGAAACAACCCTTTTATTTGTAGTAGCAGGCAAATAACAATTGTAAATGAGCTGGAAAGGGAGACGTAAAGTTCATGTGCACTGCGAGAGCAGCTTTCAGAGCCGCTGGTGCCAGAGAAATAATTTCCTGCTAATGTATGTACATAGTAAATAACCCACAGCAGTTTATTTTGATTCATGAGTCAATCAACGTAGCTGAGATTGGCGGTGGTTGCAGATGGTTGTCGAGGATCCACATTGTGTCCTGTAGTTTGACATTATTTACGTGTGCCATGATGAGAACGGGAACGGATAAACACAGAGAAAAATCTAGAAAGAATCTAAAACAAGATGCTTTGTTTTTCATTGAAGATGTGATCCTCTTTTACATGGTTGATAGCACCAATGTTTAGCTTCCTATCTTTGTTACACACTGTGTGTTTGTGTGTGTGTTTTTGTGTGTCTGGAGAGCGTTTTAATAAAGGTGGATCCGTGTTTGCCGCCGTATTCCCAACAACGCTGAGTGTGAGGTGGGGGTGTCAGGAGTGTTTGATGTTATAAGCACGGGGTGTGCCTGCATGTTTAAGCCATTCCTGCATTGCGAGTCTTTACGGACATCCACCCGTTTAATCGCTAGCCAGTGTCTGTTAACGTAGATGTGTGTAGTACAGAGATGTACCTCTGAGAATCTGCCCGTTGTTCTTCCTAAAAGAAGCATTAAAATTTCATTACTGCAACGCAATCTCTGCTCCACCACAGAGATTGAAGCCTAGCTGGGATGGGGGTTGGGAATTGGCAGGCTGAGCATCTCTGTCTCTCCCTATCGCTCTCTCTTGCTTTCTCTCTCTCTCTCTCTCTCTCTCTCTCTCTCTCTCCTGGATTGGTTAGAAACACACAGCGTTGCACACACCCTCCGATTGTAATGGAAGTTATTGAGTGGCCCGTCTGCTGTGCAGCGTGAGCCATTTATTCTCGTGGTCCGATGCACAGGAGTGGGGGGCTGTAGAAGAGGGGTCCGAGAGGATCAAACAGATTTTTTGCCACGTTATGGCAATTGTTGTCACCTTACCTGGCTGTCCACGTGGGCCTTGTCATCCAGCTTTGGGAAGGGCTGCTGGACACATTCTGGAGGATGGGAAGGTAAACTGGGAATGTTTCTCTGTGCTTCTCTACCTGTTGTTCTTCTAAATTGGATTTATTTGTGCCAAAGCTGGGTTTGGAGAAATAGAAAATCGTCACAATGTATTTACAAATTTTTCTTAATTTATAAACAATGATTTATGATTAATATGTTAGTATTTATAGTAGATAAGATTAAGCAACAGTTCAAACTGTCAAATTAATGCAATGAAATTGTAATTCAAATTTAGTCAGTCTTCTCAAAAGTTGTGTTCTTTGTTGGTGTCTTTACTATGTGTTGTGATGGTGCGCGTAAATCAAAAACAAGCGATCCTCAAAGGTCTGAAAACAACAACAATTTTTTTTTGTATTATACTGTAACATCATGCCACTGTTCTTGGAGAGCTTTCTTAAAAAATCACGTACCACGGCTGCCACTCCCTGTATATGTGCTTTGTTTCTAATCATGTGTATGTGAAGGTTTTTCTCTCTATTGCTTTCCATATTTTCCAGTGGTGCCAATAGGAAGCGCTGATAAATGAATCTCAGGTCAGTAATAGTTAGCAATGCAGTTGGGACGTGAGGCTGAGCGGGCTATGATCACTGGATAATACCCCAGCCTGGGACACTGGGTCTGCCTTACATGATGGATCACCTCGGAGGGTGGGGGCTGGATAGAATGGGAGAAAGAAAGAGAGGAGGAAGAGAAGGAGAGACCTGCGGTGGCAGTATATCAGGTTTGGGATAATATAATTCTGCCGAGCTGACAGATCAACGCTTAGCTAATATCCCACCTGCAGGCTCTACAGCTCTTGATCTCAAGCCAGATTGTGCGAGTTTAGCGTAGTGCTAATCCGCTACAATGAACATAGCTCAGGTTATATGATTTTGGAAAAATTTAATTAGAAAAGTCTGTACTCATAATTTTTCAAATATTAAATTTTGCTTTCCTCTGGGACTTCAGTGTTTGCAGTTTGATGCATCGTTGGGATTTCGTGAAATTCTGTAGGAAACACAGCAGAGAATTAAAAAAGAATTTTTTTTATCTTTCCCCTCTAATCCCATTGCTTTTTTAAAAAGATAAACTTTAAATATTAAAGAGATTTCTTTCTTTCTTATGGGATGGTTAAAATATGTCACAATACAGCCTTCCTGTTAGCTCAACTGGTAGAGCATTGCGTTAGTACCACATTGTTGTTGGACCCAAAGTCTTGGTTTGAGTTTCACTCTGCTGTAGATAGATTTTGACTCCTGGTATTTCAGGTAATCCACCGTGGGGTTATGAAAATTGCACACTGCTCTCATCCAGCCTTGATTGCGTTACATGCTGCAATTTTTCCTCTCGTTGCTAGCAGTGCCTTCGGATCTGAAGTGCAAAATGGGAATACGGTTTCCAGAATTTGCACCCACAGCATGTCTGCAGTTTATGCTTCATTTTGATGCATTTCTGTGATTTGGGAATGCTCACACTGTTTAATAAACATCCATGACCTGAAGAGAATAGTTACACATGCATGAGTGAGAGGACTGGGGGTTGGTGGCAATGCGTGTGTTGTCATGTCACACTTTGTTGTACAGTGTACATCCCTGGGGTGAGGGGTATGTGTGGAAATGACATTTGGCCTCTGTTATTGGGCAGAAGATGACCATAGTAACATGCATCTAAAATGCACCAAAAATTGTGACACCAGAGGGCTGCATGTCATGCCAGCAATTATGTTTCTGTGCTGCATGTGGCGAACAAATGCAGAACAAAGGGCATGAATAAGAGGATGAAAGGACGATAATGAGTGCTCTGTTGACTAACCTTTGACCTCACTGTCTGGGCGGCTCCTCAATTCTACTGAAGCAAGGGTGATTGAAAGCACACTATGGGATTTATCCTCCATCTGATCTCTGTGTGTTATTTCTTCATGTTTACAACTGTAATTTCATGCTTTGATTTGTTCTCCTTTTGTGCTGTTCTGACAGGCTTCCCGTAATCGTAATGGGATTTCACCATAATCCCTCTGTAATCTCAACAGACTATCTGTTCTTCAGATTAGCAGCTCAGGAACTGAATAGAAAAGGAATTTCTGCGATGCAGTATTAGCGTAATCGGAGAATAATTGGCTTCTAAATCGAAATCCAATGAAATGGGCGAGCAAGAGAAGGTGTTTTATGTCTTGCTGAGCTTGCACTGCCTTACTGAATAATGAGCTCCGTTTCAGACAGCGAATATCTTTAATATGCCTGTGTTCCTGAATAAAAAGGGAGCGCCACCGAATGCTAGAGCGAACAAAGAAAAATGCGCTCGCTTCATGTTTTCACAGCAGAAAATGCAGAGAAGGAAAATGAACAATGTAAATTGCTCTGTACAGCATGACGACGCTGTCTGATATTGTTTAGATTACCTTCATAAGCCCAAACTCTAAAAATCCGTAGCAACATATACAATTTTGTTTTAATTTGTATAGCAGTTTCTGAAATACAGCTTTAGGAAAAGTGTTTTTACAAACCTAGTAATACATTTTTTTTTGCAAAGTTTGTAACTAAACCTTGTTACCATGTTAACCATTACATTACAGATTTTAGACACCGAAAACACCATAAATGACTTGCTAGAACAAGAAACTAGCAGCTGCTTTAAGCTTGACGCCACCGCCGTTCCTCTACCCGGCCGTTCCTCTACCCGGCCGTTCCTCTACCCGGCCGTTCCTCTACCCGGCCGTTCCTCTACCCCTTCAAGTGATCTAACAGTAGAGTCATAAACTAATCTTATGCTTAACCTTAGAGGCTCAAACTGAAGATAAACACAACACTTACAACTACAGTAAGGTGCTAAAATGGGACCCAAACAGTGTGACAGAAAGGCATCAACTGTCTGGCATCACCCAGAAAACAAGACACCAGGGGATGCCCCCAATACAGGGGTATCAACAAGGCCATGGCTAGCAAGCTTCCCACCTTAGCCTAGGTCTTTAAGCAGGTCAGCCTGGTACACCTGCAAGACTACCATAGGTGCAGAAATGCACCAGCCTGACTCGCTGCTGCACATGCCTGCTGCATAGGCAGGTTTCTTTCATGACAACACCTTATAGGGAGAGAATAGACACAAGCACCCCATATCCATGCTAATGCAGCCTCGCACTGGAAGAATAGGGAGAATAGAGAGTGTATTGCTTGGGTACCTGCATCACTTCCACTTGCCTGCTTCTCCCTCTGTTACTGTGACAACAAGGGAGACCAGGTCATTTCGGTTGCAACTCACCAATCGGCTCCAGTGGTAAATGACAAATGGAAACGATAATGTTTAGGCATCTATTGATGCATTTCAGGGATGGGATATTTTCACACTATGAATGATCTGAACTGAGAAATGTTGCTATGAAACTGTCTTAGCTGTTGTTTTCCTGCTTCTTGCAAATAATGTTTTCCTGAGAAGCAGCATCATGTATTAGGATTTATATTGTATATTAAACTGCTTTCAAATGTTGCTGTTTGTTCACCTATGTATTTGTTTCTATACAAGGTATAGGATAGTTACACAGGTTTATAGGCTAATGTGTAAAACTCTAGTGTTGTCTGCGCTCTGTAAACCAAATTGTGAATTTAGACTGCAGTGAAACTTTGTTGTACATTTTTGTTTTGTTTTGTTGTTTGTTGGCACGCTGGTGGAATTGTTTGACAGGCAAATGAGATTTGGCAGCTAGAATAAAAGATGATTTTTAGTAGAAAAATGTTTCTTATGCAAGTAACATTTTTGTCTGTTACGCAATCGCCTATCATCGAAGGACCAGCACTTGCATTGTTGTGGACCCATTTATTCATATTTTGTTTTATTTTGTACATTTTATGCAGTTTTTGTGCAATCTTTTCCTTTAAAATCACAAAGGTTATGTCTTGTCAAGACAGCTAGACCATTGTTCCTTTAACCAGTTACAAAAGGAGCACAGAACACAATTTTAACGGCTTATTAGTCTTTCTATATGTATGTTTAATTTATATTCTTAAATTAATATTTTTGATTAAGCAGCATCCAAAAGTTTTTTTTTAGCCATTTGAATTCATTTACAGTAATTATGAGGCAAGCAGTTGGCATGGACACAAGCCAATCTGGCACATGTATGTCATATAAATGTGATATTTAACACAGTCTGTTTGTGTTTAAAGTGTGTAGCTTGGCATACATTTTGAGTGATGTTAAGGTTTTTTTGTTTATCTCCTAAATGTGCCTTAGAGCAACTCTCTGCAGATTCCCTTCTATAAACCCGCAACAGGGAATAAATCTTTCTTGGGAAAGCAGTGAAATCAATTTATTGCTTTGGAAATAAAAAAATACCTTTTGTCTTTGCAAGTACAGGGAGGATGTGTTTAAAATCTCAGCTGGTAATTACACGGTTATTACGTGACAGTCGTGCATCTGAGGTTTTTTGGTGCTATTGTTTGATCTTTGGTGGACACATGCTATGTAGGGAGAAATGTGTGTGTGTGTGTGTTTGTATGTAAATGTGTTTGGGGTTTTTTTTACACTCCAGCGCATTCACAGCAGACAAATGTTATTGCTAGTTGATTTCAAAACAAGACCAGGGGCACATTTTAATTTTTGTTACTTTAGATATTGAACAATTGTTAATAACAATAATGATAACAATGTACTATGGGAGACCCTCAGGGTGTTTTAATGCAGCCGACCGCTGAAGACAGTACAGTAGACATTTCTGTGCTCAGATAATTTCCCCCAAAGCTTCTAAATCGAAGTCCACCATAGATATTTACAACTTCACAAATTAAAGTGGCTGGCTGGGCCAAGCCAGTGAATCGTGTTTGATTGGATATACTCTAGCGCAGAGGCTATCTCTGTAAATGTTCAATGAATTCCAAATGTCAGGAAAAGGGCAGAGGAAGAGGAAAGACTTCATCACTTGCAAAGTCAAGAAAGGGGTCTACATTAGACCATTGTGCAATTAAGGCCACACTGGCCGTGAAATAGGGCCGGCTTAGATCCATAGAGAAGCAATAGAATGTATGGGAGTATGTTCACATTTAATACAAAAATGGTGAGCAATGAACTGGATTTTGCATCTCTACAGGCATAATCGGCAAACAGGGAGATCTTGCTTTATTAATTACAGAGACTGTTGCTTTGCAGTTGCAATATGTAATGATATGCCGCGTGGGCTGTGAAAGTGAGCCATGCTAGGCCATATGTGAAAATAGGGCGCATACACCGCAAAACAGGGCTACGCTAGGTCATGGTGCAAATAAGACTCTGTGGGTGAGTGTGACAGAACACACAATAGTAGTAGTAGTGTGAGCAAGGCCACATTGGCTGTAAAATAGAAACCACTGGTAGCATAATGTACAGAAAAATGTATACCTACAGGCAAGAAATTATAATTCAGATGCAAAACAATGATAGTTGTTCAGTGTTCAAATTTGATGTTCATTTGAGAACTGCCTGAAGATGCTGCGAGTAGTAAAATGGTTATTATTAGTAAATTTCAGCATTAAAGAGATCATGTAAGGCTATGAGGATTGAAAGATTTCATACGCCAGTTTGTGAGGGTGGCATAAGGCTGTGGTGATCTGAAGATATGTAGGCTATCAGGCTGCGTAGGGCTGAGATGGCCTGTTAGAAAAGCTGTTTAGGCCCTGTAAGAGGTGTGAAATTATACAC
>JBAJNP010008037.1:0-21131 GCA_036877545.1 Yasuhikotakia modesta | reverse complement strand
AAAACACAATTCTAAATACTAGACCACTTTGCACTAATTAGGCCAGGTTAATAGATAATGATGACCAAAATAAGATGTAGTTAACGAAGTAACGTTTGCATGGCTTAAGGTTAAGGTTTTCAGTGCAGCTACCTATAAAATGGAAGTAGTAATCTCTTATACCAAATTTTGATTCATCTGAATGGCTAACAACTTACCTATTGTTACAAGAGCTACCTAAGGAACATTATGACACAATGTCATATATTCCCATACAAACTCATAGAATGCTACAGTAGTTTCTTTTGGGTGGTTTGTAGGTCAGTTTGTGATATTTTATAAACAGTAGCATTCAACTTCTAATGCATGACTTTCAGTTCAATCCAGGATGAGACCTCTAGTCCATTAGTCTGTTTTTCCATTGTTTTTATGGGTTTTGATTACTTATTATTACAATTACTTATTCTACTATACTTATATACTTAATATTCTAAAAAATTGAAAAATATTAAGAGCAAGTAAGTGGTAGTGTGTCATAAATTATACTGTAAACTATGTGGCTTGTTGATAAGAGGTGTTGTTTGTTGTTTCTGTGTGAATAGACTTTTACTTGGCGGATGAACTATGTCAAGGAACTGTGCATAAAGGCTTGGGTGTAACAACCCATAATAGGTACTCTACTTTCCTCTGATGACAGCGATTGGAAACATCATTAGGTCATTAAACAGCATGTTGTTTTAGAACATACTTGGAAATCTTTCTAAAATTTATCAATGCATAATTTCTGTGCATGTTCCCGCACCTTTAAAGTTTTCAGATCATCATCTTGGGCTCTTGCCAGCTCCAGTATCATAGAGCAGGGCACAGCAGAATCCGTAGCGCCGAGAAACTCCCGGCCGTCCCACTGCGGGGGGTAGTATTTGGAATCAAAATGGCAGGCCAACACTAACTGACGTTTGGCAGCAGGGTTTAAAGTGGCGATTATGTTGGTAAAGGGAAGCTGGCCATAAGGAGTGTGAGCATAGAAGGCATCTTCAGTAATTTCCCACCCCGCGTTCAGAGATCCAAGAGTCAATTTAATATGCTAGAACGAGAAAGACACTCAGACACTAAACAGACTGTCAAGTTTAAACATTAACAGGTATTGACACATATTTATCTAAATGGGGAGTTCATAGACATCAATTGATTAAAAAACTTTATTTACTATATTTTTATATTATTTTTTACAAAAGGATGACTGTCCTTGAGGTTTTTCTTATATTTGTCAGGATTTGCTGACTTATGGATACAAATCTGTCCCAATTATATGGTTAATAAACACACACCTGCTGAACGTCTTGGCTTCCTGCAGATCCAGGGTAGCGGACAACAAGCATGGGTTTCAGGTCTTTCTGCCACATCCGGTCAAGATCCGTACAGCCTACAACACTGCTCAATTCACTGGAGCTCAGTGTGGTTGCCTCATGTTTCAGCTGAAGAAAGAAGAAACAAGTTTCCATGAGGTTTTACTGATCCTACTCATTAACATTCTACAGCTGAGCTCATTTTGTGACTTTCACAATCTTCGTGTTGTTATTGCATTGGACAAATATTCTTTTAGGCTTAGCAACAACCCTTTAATAATGAATGTGTTCTATTTTATCCATTGATTTATGGAGCAAAATTTGAGGTGGTTGAATCAGTACAATGTGTAACATCATTTGCTCTGTAGCATATTAAACTTACTTAATTTACAAAACTAAAAAAGAAATACCCTAAGACTAATTCAGTGACTGTAATAAAGTCAGACAAACATATGACATAAGTAATATGAGTAATGCTGTTGCTTAACTGTAATGCAGCTGAACTAGTACAGGCATGTTTGTAGCAAAGAAATGATACACTTCATATGTCTTGGGGATAATTATGTGTTTGAACTAAACCGTGCATGAAAACAGAAGTTAACAGAAGTGCACAACGCAAACATTCATAAGAGACTCATAAAAAACTGAAGGGCTTGTGATTATATTGTATTTCTTGAATAACATTTTGAAGCTGGGCAGTAAGCATAAAAAGACTAACTTAAGTCTGTTTTAGTCACTAATCAAGCTGTATTTAAACATGAATCCTGTCCAAATCTTCCCTGACAACAAATACAATTTGTTTTTGTTTGGTCTCAAAGTCCAGTTGTTCCTCTGCTGTGATTATTGACGTTCCTGTTATTTAACAGGTCATTACAAAATAAAAATACAAGAGGGGGGAGAAACATCTGTTGTTGATTAGATGTCTTATACATTGTAATGTGAAAACTTTCACTAATATGAAAGCCAGTTGATCCACAAAAATGCACATGGTAAAAGTATGATTACACTACAAGAACTGAACAGAGAGAATTACTTCGACATAGAGAGAGAAAGAGAGTTTTAAACCTATAAATATCAAGGCATCCTACTGGTGGATCAATGATGAGGAGGACACTGCTGCCATAGCAACGAGACAATGGGAGACAGCTGAGCAACATGAACCTAAATGTGCAAGTGACCAAACCATCTACAAGCAAAGTCTCCCCATGTCAGCTATGCCAGACAAACACTGTCCTACAGACCTCTGCTGCGAGGCTTTCTTCAAAAAGGAAAACAGGCTACAAACACTCAAAATAAATGAAGAAATAATCGCTATAATAAAAGCAGGAACTTTACATCAGTATATTGTACAGGTTAGGCAATGAAAGCAGACGAATATTTTCGATGGGCTTAATGAGACATTAAAAGATTATGTGAAATGTGTGATGTACGGCCCGAGACGCAAATGTTAACACTACGTGCCTCGGAAGCTCTTGTTCTACTTTCAAGCACTTACGGGGGAACAATGTCAAATAAAACAACACAAAGCATCCGTGTTTAAAAGGCTGTTACCTTTTTCTCCTGCCACGAAACAGTGTCGCCGAGAATCAGTGTCAGCAGCGTGCTTGTGACCGGCAGCAGACGCACAAACACGGCCATGTCCTCGGGTTAAAGCTGCAGACTCGAGACAACCCAGATCGTGTGAGACCAGCTAGCAGTGCTACTATGGAAAAGGCTCGGCTCGTGAATATTAATCAGGTCCGGTGACGCTTGGCGACTGATTCGCTGAAAGGCAGACGTCGGTAAACCTGCAGGCGAATGAACGAATCATACTATGCTGAAGGCTTAGCGTTTGATGGGGGGGTCTTGGGTATCTCTTAATCCTTCACAATATTAAATAAATAAACCACATTAAGTATTTTTCTTTAGAATTCACTTTATTTTTGCAGCAGTTGTAAAACCTCTGCTTTACTTTCAGCAGTAGCTAATTTCAGAAAATGTTATCTCTAGCACAGGTTAAGGTGCTGTGCATTTTGTAATTATTGATACATTATTCCCATTAACATCATATGTAGTATAGTATATATAGTTTTTCTGCTGTTTTATTATTAGGGCTAAGTACTGAGGTGCACCAGTACCTGTAGTGCTCTATTGTGTGCTTGTTTTTCCCACTTTCCACTCATTTCTGAAGCATGTAACATGGTTGAAATATCAAGAAATTCAGCTCACATGTCAAGCATGTGTAACAGGTCTGCTTTTTTCTCAACACCAAGACGACACCAAGAGCGGCCTTTAGGACTATAATTATATTACTGTATTCGCTAGGATCAATACTAACAATTTACAAAACCCTAATCCAAGTTAAATGTCAGCAAGCCATCAGAGCAACAGTGGGTAAGGAACGAAAACTTCAATAATGTTGTCACGAAGTGGGTGCAGAGAGAGACGGGAGTCAGATCCATTCGCGGGGTTTTCTTTTATTATGGCGAGGCATTTTCAAAAGGCAGACAGGTAATCACAGGGGCAGTCCAACAATCAGTAATCCAGTAAACAATGCAAGAGGTCGAGGCAGGCAGCAAACATCAAAAAACCATAGACAGTCCAAAATCCAAAAACCAAGTAATCCAAAAACACAAGAAAAACACAAGAAAAGCAAGGCAATACATCGCAAACATCCTGTTTGCTGGCATGCTGTTATATAGCCAGCAAACAGGAAGTTACCAACAAAGCAGGGGGAGCACAGAGAACTAGGGACTAGGGCTCCCTCTGCTGGCCTGTCGTTACAGGCCGTTGCAGTGCACATTTGGTGTTCCTTTTCTCTCTCTCCATATTTGGTGTTTCTTTTCTCTGTGTTTTCCCTAGTTCCTGTGCCTGTGTACAGTGATTTCAATTAAACTCCTTGTGGATTACCATTTGTTTATAACATTTGTGTAGATTACCATTTGTTTATTTGTTGTTACCATTTGCGTGTAAAGGGAGATGGGAGGCAGATCCATACGCAGGGTTTTATTCTTGTTCTTTTGAGGGATAGTCCAAAAACAGGTAGGGTCAATCACAGGTTAACATTTACAAAGAAGGCAATCCACAACTCGATAATCCAAAGAACAAAGCAGGGAGCAGGCAGGCAGCAATACATCAAAATCCAAGTAGCACTCCAGAGTCCAAAAACCAGAGAAAACCAAAACACAGAGAACACGAGGAACACAGTAGACACAGGGAAAGCAAGCAAGGGCAATACAATACATCGCAACTTCCTGTTTGGTTGGCCTCCGCTTTATAGCTACCAAACAGGAAGTTGCATCAGAGGAAGCAGAGAGAGCAATTGCACATAGTTACGGGGTTAGGGCTCCCTCTGCTGACCTGGCGTTACAATCAGCATAACAATGGAAATTATCTCCATGTCTCTTAATAATTACACCCAGAGGTAGCATACAGGGTGAAAAGTAAAGGTCCAAGGACTGAGCCCTGTGGCACTGCATACTGAACTTGTAAGTGATATGACACCATTTCACTCACAGCAACAAACTGGAATCGGCAGACAAAATATAATTTATACCATGCCAGTGCAGTTCCATTTATGACAACAAAAATTTCAATTGTTCAAATTTCATTTAACAATGTTGTGGTCAATATTATCAAAGGCTGCACTATGGTCAACTAGAACCAAAAGAGAGATGCAGCCATGATCAACAAACAAGGGCAAGTCATTTGACACTCTGATGAAAGTCTCTGTACCATCATATAGTCTGAATTCTTACTGGAAATTCTTACAGTTCTTCTTACAGGAAAAAACATATTTGTGAAGAATTTTTTAAATTAAAGGTAAATTTGAGATTGGCATGTAATTTAATAGTTATGTTTTTTTTAATGAGGTCTGATAACAACCAGCTTGTTAGTCCTAGGGACATATCCCAACACCATGATAAATGAATAATATAATGTAAAGAGTATAATTTCAGGAAGGATCTCATTTGTACAATAGGTTGGTAGGTGTTACAACTCCTGTCTCTGTGGCTCCATCCGACTGCTGACAGCGGGAGCCCTTGCCCAAATATTAAGACTACATTTCCCATAAACCCCATTATTGGGCCACGGCCATCCCAGCTGTGGACTATCAGCAATCATGGACTCTATATATACGCACCTCATTTTCATAAACATTGCAAAGTCTTGATTTGCCCCAGCTATCATTTCTGAGCGTTAACCTGGATTGTTACTTACCTGTGCCTGCCCTCCGATTCTGATTGTTTGCCGCCTGCCTTTTAACCTCACTCTGTATTTGGATTATTGCCCTGATCTCCCACCTGGTTACGTTCTGGTTCTCGTACATTGTTGTTTGCTGTTGTTGACCCTTGCCTGTTTGACCTTGATTAATAAAAGCTAAGATGGATGTTACATCTTAGTGTTATTGATTTAGATCATTAAATTATTTTTGACAATTTATCCTTATTTATGCTAAAGAATTTTTGGAGCTGTTTTGGTGGTGTTGCAGGCATTTGCATGCTTATGATTTTTTATCTGACTATTTTTAATTAAAAAAAAAATGTAACTTGCAGAAGTAGCTGATGCTATTTTTTTTAGTTTACACTGTATTTAAAAAATATCTAGGGTTAATGTTTATTTTCATTTAAAATATTTGAAACGCAGGCAGATCTGGAGCTTATTTAGGCCTTTCTGTAGTTTGAAATACTCTCCTTCCATGCTGCTTCCACAAAATACCTCTAGCTTAGTTTGTTTCTAATTTCGCTTAGGGTTCCAGCTGCTCATTTAAGATTGTGGAAATGCTCATTATACCAGGTTGTTGGGCTGCTGTCCTTTATCTTCTTTAAGCGTAATTGAGCAACTTTGTTTAAGGTGTTGGAAAAGAGGGAGGAAATGTTTTCTGTTGCATGGTTTTTAAAGTTATCTGTTGTGCTAACAAATTGAGACAGGTCAGGCAAATTGTTGATAAAACAACTTTTAGAGGCAGAAGTGATTGTTCTACTGTATTTCTAGCAAGGAGCGGATTTTAATACACTTAAATACACTTGTAAATACAAGTCTGACCATTAGCCCACGACTGCCCCCATAACAGTAATCTTTTGCGATTGACTAATGTTTCTGTACAGCAGAGCACATCTGGGTTATGATCAGTGGTCATATCATTAACACAAAACACTTTTTTATATTGAGAGCTAATATTTAGCAAACCAAGCCTTGTTATTGTCTGTCTGTATTATGTTTTGTTTTTATTAGTTTTACTTATTAAGTTGTGATTAAAATGTTTACAGGATTTTTTTTTAATTTACCAGTTTCAGAGACAGTCAATATATTTTTATATTCACGTGATTAAATGTGTTATAATTTATGTGTCGTCTGTGTCTGTGACTTAACTTTCTTTTGGTCTGACTTTCCTGGCCTGACTATGTGCTAGATTTCTAGATAAAAGAGCAACCCCACTATTACTAATGAACAGTTTTGACCACCAGAGGTCGCCACATTTCTCTCTATGTTTTGACTTTGGCCGGCCTTGTAATTACCTTGTTCACCTGTACCTTAATTCTCTTTGTCATGTGATAAATTTGCTTGTTACCTCAGTGTATTTAAACTCTACCTCATATTCATCTCTCTGTGTTCCATTGCGTTGCAACTTTTTGCACTTTTTTAATATAAATAATACATTATTTTGGATTACCCAGGGCCTCAATTTTCTGCCTGCCTCTGTGTTAATGATTTTTGGATTCCCTTTGGGGCCCCTTTGTTCGTAAAGTATGCACAGTATTGCACAGGGGACTGTGCATATGGCAATAAAGACTTTATGGCAATAAAAACTAATTGACTTTTTAGCCTATTTTTTACTAATTGACTTTTATTTACCTTATTTATTTAAAATGCCCTAAAATGTTATAAAAATGTATGCTGTTTAGTATGTAACTGACACGTGTTTGTCAGTTACAGTAACCTATAACAGAAATGCAACCTCTGTATTTAACCCATCCTTCGTGAGGAGTGAACACACACGTACCCAGAGCAGTGGGCAGTGCCAGGGGAGCAAATGGTGATAGATGCCTTGGTTAAGGGCACGTTAGTTGGTACCTGCCAGTGCTGGAATTGAACCAGCAACCTACTAATTACAAGCCCAACTCATTAACCAGTAGAGCACAACTGCCTCAAATCTCAAATAGACTGTTAAATAGTCTATTTAACAGTTTTAAAATAGTCTATTTTTTTGTTTTATAAACAAAGAAATATGTTTATAAAGCCAACCCACTAAAGCTTTAAAAATACAAAATGCCCAATATTTGACTCTCACAGACTCAGACATTTTACACATTTAAAAACATTTAACGTTTAATAATGAAAATATATTATTTTTAGAATAAATGCACAAGAAAAAGGTTAATTATATCCAATATGTACATAAGCATTCATTCATGTTTCTGACCAGAACGGCTACACTTACGTATATGGGATTTAGTCATTTAACAAATAACATTAATCACATGTATTTGAATTTACAAACCCAGCGAATGATTTCATTGTACATCAACTTTATGACGTCGACGGTAATGCTCTGCGTCGGCTTAAGGCGTCATTGCGTCACGCAGACTGCGGAGCGACGCCGGTAGAGCGCGAGCACGCGCACATAACGGAAACTGCGCTCGAGAGACGCGCGCGTCACACAGAGAGAAAAACATTTGCGCTCTTATGAAGCTCCGTCTCAGCCTCTATCCGCTCCTTCACTTTCACCGCTTCTGTCCGGGAAGCGCACCTCGTTTTGTTTAGCGGAGGTGAGGAAAAGGTAGCGAGACGCGTGCGAAGTAGTTATGTGTCATGAAAAAGAGGAAAGTTTTTCAGTCCTCGAGCATTTAATCCGACGGTTTGAAGGCGCAAAAGCTGCAGAAGAAACCATCAGAAGCTGAGATTCATTTGAATGGCATTAAACTTTCTGTTTGCGGTTCATTTTTGGGGGGGAAACGCCTTTTCAGTGTTAAAGGTACGTTTCCTTTTCTTTGTTTCTCAGATCAGTACATCAGTCATGGGTTCTTATGGCTTCACATTCAGTCGTTCGTGACGTGATAAGCCCAAACAAAGACATTGTATAACTTGTTTTGTTGGTACTTGTGGCCTTGTACCAGTTATCTAGGGTGGGAGGGTCTCCAGATGTTCTTCGAGTTGTGAGCTTAAGTTCTTTATAGCAAAGGACACAAATGTGCAGAAATCTTCCAGAATCTGATAAAATATTGTAACACATTGAATTGTGTGTTTGATAACTATTTTGCAGTATGCCTTTCCCTTTTCAGGGAAATAATAACAAAGACATCATCTAAAATCTCATTTGTCTTTTACAGGAATGAGACTTGAATGAGTAGCTGATTTACAATGGCAGTAACTTTGTCAAGCATCACTCCGGCATCCTGACTGCTAAGCTTCAGAGTGCCACCCAGTCCAGCATGTGCAATGCACGCTGGACACTGAGCAGACAGCAGTGAGTTACACTTTCTGGATTGCCACATGCCTGCTTTTAGAGGGATGCAGTGAACAAAGGGATACAGCCTTGTTTCAATTCTCTTCAAAGATTGCTTGTGGCGGTTCCTTCTGCCATAGTAGAAAAGGATCACGTGGCTCAACAGTGGCTCAGTGGACATCAGACACACTTTCCCAGCTTGTTGCCCCTAGTTTTACATAGTGGCCCTTTTATTCAGCCAAGTAAACTAATGTCTGCCAGTAGTAGCACCTCTCCTCTGACCTTACCTAAACAGTTCGTCCACTCTCAGCATCAGGCTGCACCCCCTACCCCTTCTCCATCACCCAGCCCTCCTGTGCCGCTCTGCGTTCGCCTGTCCAATGGGAATTATAGTGTTCCAAGTCCTACAAGCTCCATCCATGGAGTCTCCTTTCTCCTTCAGATCGGACTTACTAGGGAGATGGTGACCCTGGAACCACATGATCTGTCACTCAGTTCTGTGAGGGATTTGGTCTGCTCCATAGTCGATCAAAAGGTAAAAAATTAAAGGTTTATGAATATTTCTTATTTCTTGTTTCACTCACTTAAACAGTCACATGGGAAACTAGATGTTGTGAGAAAGTAGTTTGTTTTGGAACCTAAGTGATAAATCGCAAAATATTTTCTATATTACAGATGTGCAGTAATTCTTTCTTGAACATTTAAATTAAAGGTTGCTTATGTTTGCAACAGAAATGTATTAATTTCTATAAAAGGGTGAGACTGATTGACTTAAGTGTGTTTTTCCCGTAATCTTTAGGAAGTTGATTTAGGTGGATTAGCATGAGGGGCATTAGTGACTGATTAAATAGCACATTTTCATTAAATCTTATCAAAATCTGCTTTGATGCACATGCATTTCCATAAACAGAAGATCAGATGGGCTGTGTTTTGGTAGCAGCAAATGTCCTCTATCCTGAGGATGAAGAGGTGATATTGTGATAATGTCATAATGTTAGAAGCAAAATATAGAGTGAATAAACACCATCAGTGACAGAATAAAGCCTTTACTTTCATTCGCATCTATTTTTTATTCTACAAGCAAGTTTGACAAAGAGTATTAAAAAGTCAAAAAAGGCTATTGAACCACGTGTAGTTCAATTACTTGTGTTTAAAGAGATTTTGAAGTTGGTATAAAAGTTAAATGTAGTGTTAATACACTAATACTACAGTTTGTAATAAAGTGAAAAGTTAAAGTAAAAAAAAAGTAATTACTAGCGTGTTCCTGCTAGTGGTTGTTACGGTGTTTCTACACAGTTTGCTGAGATGTTTACCTAAGAGATGGACAGTTGTTTTGTTTTTTTGACAGTTTGTTATTTTGATCTTTCAAGGCTTGTGTACACTTTTCAAGTTTGCACTTGTCCAGATTTGTTGGGGCTCATAATTGCCAGTATGCAAATTTTTGGAAGTCAGAGTTGACAGTTTTTATAGAAATTCATTTTATGTATATTCTGTTCAGAGATTATTAAATATTTATATTTTAGGCTGTCAGCACTCAAATGCAAGTCATGCATAGTCCAGTCAATGAAAATTAAGATCAAATTGTTACCTGTGCTGGGCACATTTCTTTTTGCAACTTAGACGAGAAAGTCACAGAGATCAACTTCAGTGACCAGCTCCCATGGGTCTTTGTTCATATACTTATTTAGGCCATACTTATATTTATATGTTTATATAGGCCACAGTGTTTATATCTGTCACTCATCTTTCCCAACAACAGGACATTTGTGTTGAGAGTACTTAATTTACTTAATTTTGAGAATACTTAATTTTTTAATATGCAATGCCCTTTTTTTGCATCTTTTGGCAAGCGTGTCAGGATTATTATTTTGCAATCTGTGCAGATTTATAATTTATGTAGGGTTGAGTTTGGTAAATGCTGGTGATTGCAGTTGAATAATTTACGAGAAGAAAATTTAATATCTCAGAGGTCAGTCTTTTATAGCTCAGGAGATCTTAGTTGTGTTTTAGGAGATCTTAGACTTAGTCTTAACATAACAAACTTACCAGCAAACGCATAAGAACTATTATAAACATTAAGTAAAAAAGTTTGTCAATGTAGTCTGTACTGTATTTTGTGTAAAATTTTTAATATTGTCATATTAAAACTATATAAAAATACAAATAAACCCATCCCATATTTTAGCTTCTAAAGCTCAAAATAAGTTGTCATCAAATATTTATTTTTATTTATCTTTACTTACAGTTGCTTACAGTTTGGATACATTTAATGACTAAAATCTGAGTTCATATTGAGCGTGACATGGAATTGAATATTATTAATTATTACAGCTCAGTCTGTAACTCTCTTTCTCAGTACTCAGTAACTCAGTACTCTCTTTCTCTACAGCCAATCAGGAATCACATGCATGTAAAGAAACACATTCTTGCTTATTCTTTGGATCACATATGGATCACGACACTGATAGTTTGAAAGTTTTCTACACTGTTGGAGTTGAGACAAAATGATCAGTCAAATTTCAAATAATTGAAGCACTTGAGCGGTGACCACTCACTCATGATATAGCAACACTTTTTAAAAGATTTAAACTTTATGATCACTGCCTTTTATAGCGTTTGTCACATTTATGCATACATTCATACTTTATACATATTGTCTGCACCTCAGAATGTAATTTAATGTTTTAGAAACAGTTCTCTGTCTGACTATCTGCTGATAATTTCAGTGTAAAACTTGAAATATTTATGGTTAACTTATGGTTGATTCACTGGATGGTTGGAAGCACCCTAGTCTTGGTTAAATTGTTTTGAAATAATATGTATTGCAAAAAATAATACACAGAAACAATAAATTGAGTGAAGTAACTTCTCCTAAAATGCAGGGAGAGTTTTAAATGTCTTTCCAATGACTCCTACAAGCCCCATTCCCAAAATTCAACAGCCCCCTATATGAGCTTCTAACTGTCACGTGAAGCAGCGTGACTGAAACAAAGAACGTGGAGAAACTCAGATTCTAGAGCCAGAAACGGTTTATTCAAAACCATTGAAAACAAAACGTAGGAACACCATTACATTCAGACGTTAAGACGAGGACCGACCATGAAAACTGAAAACTGGGGCATAGAACCAGGGAGGAGCCAGAGGAAGGAGCCAGGGGAGACCCAGGAGGGAACCAGGATGCCAGGAGCCAGGATGAACCCACAGGGACCAGGGAGAAGCTGGAGGAAGGAGCCAGGGGAGACTCAGGAGGGAACCAGGATGACGGAGACCAGGAGAAACCCTCAGGGACCAGGGCGGAGATTTCGGTGGAAGGAGCCAGGGAAGAGCCAGCAGGGAACCAGGACGACGGAGACCAGGAGAAACCCTCTTGGACCAGGGCGGAGATCTTGGCGGAAGGAGCCAGGGAAGAGCAAAGAAATGTTAAATGCAATCTGCACATTAAAATTGTTTTAATTTTTATTATTTAATTAAATTACTTAAAACTGGTATAAAATTCCTTTCATAAATCTTGTCCATGAAACCGAAGCCACAGAAAATAAAAATCACAAATCTCAATTACTGCTGTGTATTATTTTAAAACAAGGACCTTCATATATTTCATATTCATATAGGCTGTATTAGTCTTTTTGTGTCTGGAAATCTAAAACTGAGATAAGGGTGAATTAGAGCAACTATGCTGCCATATCCCTGCCGAGAGGATGTGATGGTACAGGAAGTAATGCTGCTTTACTTACCTGAAATACGAAGTGTGGTGACATGAACCCTGCCCCACAGCAAACCAAAACCAGACCATGTTGAATTGAACTGTGCCTTTGGTGTATCATTACCCCAACAATTTGTGACATTGTTGAGATCTCTTTTTATATTTTAATGGAGACTTTTTTAATAGACTCCTTTTTTTATAAAAAATATCTGAAACAAATGAGAATTGTGTTTAAAAGCAAATTTCAATGTACTTACCATTTCCTCTTAATGTTGTATACGTGAAGTAATTGACAAGATTAATTTGATTATAGAAAATTTTCATTTATTACATTAGTTTTCATTTATTACATTATTATATTTAAATTTTTACTCTGACAACTGACAGTACATTACAACCTGTCAAACAAAAATATAAAATGTTTTCTTTTATTTCACAGCTTCTGTTTTAATTTTTTGTTTGTTAATTAATAGGTGGGGTTTACTTTGCTCAAGTGAGTGATTGAGAGTGTATGAATGGTTAGGTGAGTAAAACTAACATTGTGGTCATATCAAATCTTTTGTGGAAAGCAAGGACAGAATACTATAAGCCAGACCGCAGCTGGCTTACCCAAGATCTAGTTGTCAAACCCTCGTCCCACTGTTGTCCCTTAGCCTTTATTTATCATCTTTATTTTGGTTTATGCCCACTGTGAGTATGTAGTGCAGTCGTGGATGTAGTGCAGTGTGCTTCTGTTTTTCAAACGTTTCTCACAGATAATGTCATGACCAACATTGCTTTCTAACTATATGCAGTATGTCAAAGGTCTATCTACCTACTGTTTATGTGTCTGTTTGATTAGTTTAAGTATCAGTGGTGCAAATGATTGGTAAGATGGGGCTGTGTCTGCATCCACACTACACAGACATTAACCTGTCTAGCCAACTGTGTGAACTGAATTTTACATGCAATCACTCAAGAATAGTTTTCCACAACTTATTTTTTTAATAGCCTGAAAGTTTATTTTTGACAGTTTACCAAATTCCAGACCTTTGTGACATAGCGGCAAAGGCAGCATTCTTCATGTAATGGAAGACAATGCAAAGCCCTGGCTATAATTGTTTCAGAATTTTGTAATGATTTAGTACACACAGGGTGTTGACACAGACTACAGTACAACATGAATTCTCAACTCATTGACTATGGTCTTTGATCTACTAATACTGAACAGTATCCCTGGGAACTAAAAAGTCCCTCAACTCAAGCTGAGGGACTGCAGTAGGATGA
Source organism: Yasuhikotakia modesta (assembly GCA_036877545.1). Lineage (NCBI taxonomy): Eukaryota > Metazoa > Chordata > Actinopteri > Cypriniformes > Botiidae > Yasuhikotakia > Yasuhikotakia modesta. The sequence continues at coordinate 7,411 of JBAJNP010008037.1, read as the reverse complement.
GGGCTTGTTGCCTGGACCTCAGAACAGCCCATCGCAATCTGACTTTCTGTTCCTGATGCTCCAGGGCTGCAGCAGCTTCCCGCAGAAGATTATCCATCTTGCCCTTATTAGTGACCATGATGTTGCAGACACCTATGCATTAAAACTTCCTCACACACTTACCCATACATCCCTCACTTTTAATTGAACAAGTAAGCCTCACCCACAGATTAACATTTAATTTGCACGCTGATTTGAATGAAAATCAAAATAAAAGACAACATAAAATAAAAACTTTATTTACACTTAATTTGATTTAATTTGCACTTTAATTGGATTTTTTCACTATGATTGCATGAGCAATCAAAACGTTTACAGAAAATCTATTTGCAGTTTTTGTTTATTGCTTTTTTATTTTAATATTGACAGCCTTGCCTAAAAATTGTAGTGAAAATTAAAATAAAATTAATTGCATTTTATATTTCAATTACAGGGACAATGTGTTGTCAGAATTAAAATAAAGATTATTTTAGTTTTTTAAATTAAATTGTTGAACATTGAACAATTGTTTTGAACAAGCTTTATGTTCCATTAACCAGTGTGGATAGTTTTTAATCCAGTATCAGGTTTTGAACGTAATTGATATCGTCAGGAATCTTGTTAGATGTTTTCATAAAGGCAAGAATGTTGGACAAAGACACAGTACACATGTTGTGAGCTCACATCGTTCATTAATGAGTCACACACTCCATCTTACCTGAGAGAAAACTTGGTGGGGTTTCAACCATGATGTCTAAAAGTCTTCCTTCTAGTTCCTTCTACTTAATGCCCTAATTCTTAGAACTAAAATAGTGATCAGGGGTTTCATGCCACAGTTGTTGTGGATTATAGCGTAACTGGATAACTGGGGCACTTTTTGTCTGGGACTTTTGTCGATGTGGTAAAATGTCTATTTTTGTTAGGTTTTTCTGTAAATGGAATGTATTTATGTTGATGTTTCAGCAAACAAAACTATAAATCCAATAAAAGGTTGGATTTAAGGCTGTTTTTATTTCATCCCTAGGTGTGGATTTATATTCATTTTCACCTTGGTCTCAGCAGCAGTAAATCCATTTTCTGATATGATCTTGGAAAAGATGTGGAGAATGCAGGCCAGGAACGTTTTTGCGTGCTGTTCTGCATTGCTCTCTCCGAGCTCAGGGGATGAACAGCAAACGCCATCTGTTGAGATCCAGTTGTGCATGATCATATGGCTTTGATATTGGTGGAAAATATGACTCTGGTTTCTCCCATCATCCTTGTCCATGCACACACAGCGTGCTGTTCCTCAGCCTCCCCACTGTTCTGCTGGACAGAATTTGACCTGAGAAAGCATGAATTGTAGCACTCAGCAGAATTAAGGGCTGCCACAGTCAACAGGAAGCAGACAGGAAAAGTGTTTTATATACCAGTGTCTTATTAGTATGTTGTCATGGTACTAAAATGATGACAGTCCCGGGTAAAATATTTAGACACCAATACTGAATCAATACAATACAAAAATTAAAGCAAAAGAAACATTTGTTTAAAGATAAGTCTACCCCAAAACGATATTTTGCCCATAAATTACTTACTCTCAAAGCATCCTAGGAGAATATTTCTTCCTTCAGCTGAACATAATCGTTATATTAAATGATTTCTTGTTTCTTCCCAGCTTATTTTTAAAAAGCACATCAAACCATAAAGACCATATGACTGCAAGGGGTTAATAAATGCTTTCTGAAGCTAAACAATGTTTATTAAAAAAAAGATTATTATTTTGCCCATATTTAGTAATTGAAACTTTGAAATTTGAATGTGAACACAAAAGATTACCTGGTGGTGGCACAAGCGCTCTACACCAAAAAGGCTAAATCTGGTTCTCACATCTTGTTTTTGTCATGAACCAATGAGAATCAGCATTATTGATGTGTGGCCAGCATGCTGCCATGTTCAGTGTAGTCTTTAATTATTTTTACATTGACATAAAAACATGCTGTTTTAATCACAAAATATGGTCAAAGTAGTAATTCATCACAAATGCATTTAGCCTTGAAGGCATTTATTCCTCCTGGAATTATATGGGTTACTTTAATGATGTGCTGTATTTACTAACTAAGTTGGCCATGCTGGCTCTCTTGGTGTTAATTTTACATTAATTGATCTATGATCAGTTTTTAAAGATGGATTTTCTCTGTGTGATTGCCCTGACAGTTGACTATGAAAGTGAATGTTGACTATATTGGCTATACAAGTGAATCAAGTGAATGTCACAATAAAAGTTGCAACTGCAGGGAGCGTGGTGCATGTTAACTTATTTCTATATTTGTATGACTAGCTAAAAGGTAAAAAAATTACCCCAGATAAATGAGTTGACTTTAAATTTGGTCACCCTTTCTTAGAAGCTTTAAATAAAGGTGCCATAGTGCATTTTTAAGGCCAGTATATATTACATATACCCCAAATATCTTCTGCTGTTTTGATAGTCAAGGTTTCAGTTGCAGGCTTGTTTTGAAGAAGTTGTTCTGCTTGGCATGGCCTTTCCTGTGAAATAAAAGAAACGCAGAAACACAGCCATGTCATTGTGGTATTACACCACACATTATCAATTTCATTTCAGCTCCTCAAAGAATTCATAGATATACAGTTAGATCTGTAGTTTCAGATGAAACACAGTCAGCATAACTTGCAGGACACATAATTTCCACATCTATGCTGTTCAATGTTAAAACCACACCACTTGTCTCTGTATGTAGTGGAATGAGCAATAGGATCTGGTATTAATTATGTATAGGGTACACAGTGATCTGCACTCAGCTCTACTGTCCTTATATATTCCTATTAGGAATCAGCTGAATTATTATTTGGCCACTTCAAGATTAAAAGCCACTACTCAGTGTTAATGTGTTGTTTTCCTGATGACTGATGGACATTGTAGTTCAGAATGTAGTTTGCTGTAAACATCTGATAGCGAGGCACTTCCTGTTTTTGTGTCGCCTAGCCTCTTGTCTGTAGACACTGAGGAAGGCATCGTAAAACAAGAGTTCATCGATGTAACAAGGCATGTGATCAGCGTTCCTCACATTCCTAAACGCTGAGGTCAGACATCTCAAACTGCCCTAATGTGAATCGGGTCATGTATTTAAATTGCCGATTGGGTTTTAGGGACTGTCTATTGATTTGAACCTTGTTGAAACATAAAACTGTCAGACAGCTAGCAGCTTGAAGGTAGTTGCAGTTCTCTGCTGTTCTTCACAGAGTGAAATAGTGAGTTGACACTGTTTCCTGGCCCTGTTTCCCTGGTCCCTCTTTTCCTATCAGAGAATGATAAAGCGAGCTCAGTGGAAAAAATGTGCAGATTTTTGGCAAACTGTTTGGAAAAAAATTTTTAAGTTCTCCCATCAAGACAATGAGACCTAGTGTCTGTCCTTGGGATATGGGGGCAGCTGGAAACAGTATTTACTCAAATGTACATGCCTTGCATGGAACAGGTTAGTAAGGCATTGTGTTATGCGAAGTAATGTTTCTCTTGTATGTGGTAAATTGCACATATGCAAGTCATCTTACTATTGTGTAAGAATGCATAGCACATAGAAGCAAATGGCTGTGTACAGGGTTGTGTCAGAAAAGCAGGATAAGAAAAATCAGCCTCATTGTAATATTTGCATCTCTGTGCTAACAATTAAAAACATTGATTAAAAAAAATCAATAATGCATCACAATGAAGCATATGCGCAAACAGACATGGAATAATCAAATCAAAAATCAGTCATACAGAATTCCCAAACATAAGATGTGCTTAATATATTTCAAAAGACACCTTTAAAAGATTATGACACCTTAGTAGATTGTGATTTAAGGTTTTCATAAGGCCCTTGATAACTTGCATCCTGTCCAGGGTGTTTCTCTGTTTACAGCCTGAGATAGGCTGGAAGAGATTCCAGCACTTTCATCAACCCTACAGAGAATAAGAAATATATTTATTGTTTTAATGTAATGTAACAATTGTACAAAACACCCACATGAAGGGCAGGACAAGGAGTCGAGTCTGGGTTGTGCCTCTGCAGAACCTCAACTAAGAAAGAAATGTGTGCTAGAATTTAATCAGATTTGTGCTAATAGATGTGCATTTGTGCCTGGGAAAAGCAAAGGGTACCAAAGCACACAAATCTTTGCAGATAAAGCAAACATGGAGTACTAAAAATTATGTTCCTGTAGTTCAACTCATAGAGCATTGGAACACAAAAACTGATTAAATATATACAAAGGTGTGGGATTCATCACAGAATAAGCCGAAACGGATCACTATCAGGGATATTTGTCTTTTCTAGAGAGTAAAACACTTTGGTAGGTGATGTGTATTTATCAGAAGTGTCTAGAGCTTGCAGTTTGTTAACATTAATTAGACTTGTAGACCACTTAATAGACTGGTTAGTTTGTTGTTTTCCTTAGGATTAATATGATTTATTATCTGTTTATTATTTGTTCTTGTTAAGGTTTTGGTGTTGAAAGTTTAAACACCTCAGAGTTGTCGGTATTAGGGCTGGGCATAGACTGGCACATGGATGGAGCATATATCAAACATTTATACACAGACCTGTAAGAAACTTAGTATGTGTATTGGCCATTACAACCTGAAAAACTTTGGTACTCATTAGCCTCGTCCAACAGAAAGTATAATATTTTGGATTTTCTGAAAAATGCATGCTGTGAACTTTTAAATACTTTTTATAGGGATTTCATGTGATTGTCATCAAACCTGATGAGCATCATGCCATAACATTGAAGATTCAAAATTGCATTTGTTTTTGTCTCAAAAGGTGTTGCCATTGAGATACAGTAAAATTACTGCAAATAATGGGAAACAGAAAGTCTCTAATATTCACAGCGTCTATTGAACGATTTACATAAAACTTGACAAATATATTTGGTGTGGTGTGCTGCTATTGATATGACTGTTAGTTATGGTCATAGTGCTCTCAACTGGCAACAGGAGGTCCGCTGTTTAAAACAACCTTTAAAATAATCAGCTTACATTTGGCCAAATCACCTCAGACTTAATTATAGTAAGTATAATATACTTCAGATTAATATAGATTAATACACGACAGATGTAAAGGTTAGATTTGTAATATCTTAAATATTATTGCCAAAGTAATGCATCAACATTTAAAACTACATTCATATGCGTTTAAGGTGCTTAATGACATGAAAATGAATGACATTAAATGTAGTACACACATCATAGTAGTCAGCAGTTAGCCATGGACAGAAGGCTATGGCAAGACTTTTGAAGGATTGCCATAGCAAGGCAAAACATTTGCCAAAAATGGGAGACAGGAACTGGCTTATACCTTCTGCATACATGGAGTGATTATGTTCAAGCTTGAGTTGTATGTTTGACTTTTTAAATGTAACATAGATTTATAATCATATCATGACCAGCTGGTAGAATGAAGTGATATTTAACAGTTTATAAGTGTCCACTTAAAAATATATCAAATCAATTTTACACTTTAATCTCAAATGGTATTGCCATGGCAAGGCAAACTATGGCAATAAATACAACTGGAAGTGTTTCATATCTTCTGCATACATTAAATGAGTTACAGGTTACATGGTTTTAACCCTAAAATGTGCTATGAATGCTGTTTTGTGATGATTTACAACTTTTAGATTAACTCGATTTGTAGAGTAAGAGCGCATGGATTTGAAGAGAGAGCTCTCCATATCAGAATAGCTGTTTACCTGATTAGTGTGGGGTGTTTTGGCAATTCTCAGTGTAATAGTTTTAAGCGCCTCTGGTCATTTAAATTTCCATGGAACGTTCTTGCAGATACATCACACCAGCCGCTGACAGGAAGGGGGGAAGTTTTTTTAGAGTCAATCATTACACTCTTACAGGTTCATTAAAGGATACTTGACAACATTATGCTGTTGCAATGGTAACAGAAACCTAGACGTATGCTACGGAGATGTTTTTTTATAGAGAAAAGGGAAGAAGAAATAGAGGGAAAGCTAGTTAAATAGATGGTGCACATGGTTTTACTGGCTAAAACTAACTGCAAAATGTGCAGGAAATAAATTTCCCAGAGTCCACCCCAGTGGCCTATATAGCAAGTCCACATCTGCTCACCCTACGGAAGAAACCATATTTCATCTACTGGGCAGTGTGATAGTCTTAGAAATATCCATATTAGATATCCATATTTAGAAATCAAATGGCATCCTAGAAAAACATTTGTGTATGGAAATAAAATTTAAAATGTTCAATCAAAGTGAAAAATATTTTATTTAAAGCTTGAAGACTGATACCTGAGAAGGTGATTATGAAGCCTGTCCTATTTTGCATCTGAAACAACATGCTTTATCTATCATTTAATTGGAAGAAAAATGTGAAAACATATTTTATATAAAAGTTGATAAGTGATACAGAAGATATGATACCAGTGGCATAGTTGTGTTAGGGTTTGTTTTGTTTTGGATAAACACAGAGGTTTGGTTTTCTGAATAAGCTGCCACTCTCACAGCATTGCTATGAATAACATCCATTATTCAGAATTATCTCCAAATGACACATTTAACCAATCAGAATCAGGTATTCCAAGGATACCTATATAACCTATTTATTTGATCTAATTAGCTGAATGTTATTATTCTTTTTTGCATTTACTCTCAAAGTCAGTGGGTGTGAAGTGGAAATACACTTTTATGAGAGAGCAAATCTGTTCCATCTGTGTGTTCACTTTCTGCCTGACTGGGGTGGTTGAAGAGTCAGAAATGCTGGATTAGCCCAACTTTACTCATGAAAGACTGTAGCAGTGTGTGCAGGGCTCTGTGGGACATTAGAGAGTATGTTTACTAGAATTCATGCATTTTGTACTTACACTGTAGCTGCATTACTCTATTGGCAATGTGTCTGGAATGTATTGATGGAAATTTCAACTTTATGTTTGTGGTTCTTACTGATCTATGACTGTTTCTACACTAAAATAAAAAAATAAAAAAAGTTCTGTCAAGTGGTTCCACGAATCTGTTTCATAACTCCCCAAGATACTGTATTCTTTAGTATGGACTAAATATTATTCATTAAATTGTATGCTAAACTAGGGCTGGAACTTGCGTCTCCTCACCGCCGGCGCTCATCAGGCGCGCGGTCTAATGTCACCTGTGATGACGCAACAGAACGCAAGAGTGACGCAACTGTCTGTTTAGATCTGATTGGTCGTTTGCGTGTCAGTGGCAGCACCATAGATATATACACTAGATATCTACACTAGATATCTACACTAGATATCTACACTAGATATATACACTAGACGTCGCGTAGGCTATTGTTCTCTATTGGAATGGATGCGTCAATAGAGCCGCCATCTTGGTACAGGGTAGCGCTCTGAGCATTTAAGGTAATTGA
>JBAJNP010008036.1:0-21132 GCA_036877545.1 Yasuhikotakia modesta | reverse complement strand
ATGGAGAGTTTTTTGAATAGCTAGTAAACAGGACTGAATGATCAGCTTTCTAGTATATAAACCTTACATAACACACAGGTTTACAGAGTTTAATTACAGATAAACTATGTTAAACAAGAACACTTTAAACAAGTTAAACTTATGCATGATGTTTGCGATATTTTGTGCTGCTCCTGTTCCTTTTTGCGTGCTTTATCTTATAGAGAAATAAGGTGATGCCTATCTTACGTCTGAGCTTGGTGGCAAAACAACATTAATAGATGCAAAAACATTTTTGCTGCACTTTAAACTTCATGATGTGTGAAAAACCTTACAAACAGTTTATCCAATTGAATTGTAGATGTATTTCCTTTTTTAATACATGTTTGATGCCACAGTTCAGTACCGAATGCTTTACATGGCACACAATGAAACACAAACAGGTGTTTCAACTTGCACTGGTTTTTTTCAGGGTCAATGCGCAGCTGAGCAGTTTTGTTGCATTTCTGAAAACACTAACGTGCATCTTTTCACCGTTAGCTGATTTATTTACTTGGCATTTGCGCGTAACCATTGAACAAAAGGAACCGTGACATGCTGCGGTTTTTGCTCTGAGCGACTGTCTGACACTGTGGCCTCATTTCTAGGCGCTTGCAAACGGCCGGCGTGTGAAGCCTGACTGCGAGCGTGTCTGTTGTGCGTTTTAACGCGTGGGACCTGTGTGGTGCTAGTTTAATATATGTGGCATCGTATTGTTTTACAGAGACCTTATCGCGAGAGATACTGTTGAAATTCAGTTTTTGTTTTACCAAAAACGCTGCTAAAACAAGTTTAGAAAAGAGTATCAACAGCATGTAAATGTTCAGTAAAGTAAAAACTACAGATATGCGTATAATGTGGAAAATGGCAACAATGACTGCAAGCTTATTTAACTTTTTAAAACTATAAATGTAACTACATTTTCATTTTTATATTTTTTTAACTATATTGGCCGGTGTGCCAAAGCAGATATATAAAAAAGAAACATAGCTTTTGTGTGGTTTCACAATAAGAGCTCTTAGACATTTAAACTATTAGCTTTAAACTATATTGACAGTTTTGGGGAAGTTACATTGTTACTCAATCCCAGAAGCACACTTTGCATATTACTTAGCCACATATTGGCTGTCATGACAACCAAAACACACTTTTGTGTAAGACTTTCAGTTTTAAACGTTGTATTCTTGTTACAAAAACAGACATTTTGAAGCAGACCTTTTTAAGACATTTTAAAACTTTAACAAACGTTGCGCTAACAACTTGAATACCTGTTGGATATGTGTTATAAATAACATTTCAAAAAGGTCTGCTAGCATTTCTAGAAGAACATTTTTGATAACTTTGAAAGAACGTTAGTCAGTTTTCTGAAAACGTTCCCTGTTAGCTGCAAATCCTTTTATCATTTTATAAAACTTGAATATAAAGCATAATAAATTGGATTCTCTCTCCTTCTCTCTGCAGGTTATGAGGGCTGTTGTGATTGTGGCAATTGTGCTGCATTGTGCAGGACAGTGGCATACACTGGGTAACGCAATCTGACACTTTAATCACATCCATACCTTTCTATAGAAATAAAGCAAGTGATTTATTTGTCCATTTGTGCCTCTGATATTTGACAGTATCTGTATTCATTTCAGGGCAGGAAACACTGTGTCAATCTCAGCCTTCATGTTCTGATTGCATAAGAAGTCCTGGCTGTGCATGGTGCACACAACCGGTATCTTATATCATTTACACAAGGCAAAAACAGAGTGATTTACATTAGACTTTAGTGACAGTACAGGCCTGTTAGACATGAGGTTTAGTACAGTGTTAAATGTGTAGTGTAGTGTATGTTATTCTTCATAAAATTCCCCATCCTGCAACAGCGGACTGCAACAGTCACTGCCTGAATATTTTATTTGTGCAAATCCGTGTGCATGTGCCTGTAGTGATATGTTTGTCTGTTTTAATGAAAAAATCCGCTTTAATGTGCTGAGTTGTCCTCTGATAGATTACTAAATTATCTAACTGCAGTCACTTCCACAATGATCTGCTTGTTTTCTGGATAAACATTGTAAAAAACAAATAATTTCCGAGTAAGAGATAGTTTTGAGGCAAATCAAGATTAAGAAACAAAGCAAAGATTGTAGCTACAACACAGGCATTTTTAAAGCTGCATATTGCCTCTTAAACACTTTTGAAGGCCCTTTTCCTGTTGTGGTATTTGTGGTATATCATTTCACCATGCAGCTGTCTAGCTGTTTATGATATGGATCAAATTTATTGAGATGTTCCTAACATATTTTGTATTTGTTTGTATTAGTAAAAAATCTACAGGAGTCTGTGTCAGATTACATATGTTTGTCATATTTTTCTGTTGACCTCCAAATTAATATTATTAGTATAGGTATGTGTTGTGGGTTGTGTAACATGGCATTAGTACAGTTTGGTTGTGGAGTTTATATTGATTGTTACGTATAGTTTACAGTTTGTTTGCCTGCTGGCACTGTAATGATGTAACTGTAACAACAATGTCTTTGTACTGCAGGGCTTCTTGAAGGAAGGCGAGGCTAATGAACGCCGCTGTGATTCCCCCAAGTCTCTGGAGTTCAGGAGTTGTAAAGCACATCATGTGATAAACCCCAAAGAAAGTGATTTGACCTTCGCAAAGAACAGTGACCTCAACAATGATCCTGACAATGTGGTTCAACTAAAACCTCAGAATATTAGGATTAAACTCAGAGTTGGTGAGCTAAAACCTTTTGCTTGCATGTGGGTATTATAACAGTTTCATGCTGTGATATCAATATAAGAAAACCTTTAAGCTATTTGCAAAATCAAAAGTTTTTTGGAGGGTTCAACCCAGCTGGTTTGGCGCTGTGGAACAGTGCCCCTACAGGACTGGAGCAGAATAGCACTTTTTTATACTGTAAGCCAACAAGGTTGGCCTACACATAAACTTAAGAATTGTTTTTTAAATGTACAGGGGTGCCACTTGAATTCACGGTTCAGTTTAAAAGAGCTCAAGGTTATCCTATAGACCTGTATTATCTGATGGACCTGAGCTATTCAATGAAAGATGATCTGGAACAAATTAAAACCTTGGGGCAGAAGATTCTCAGAAAGCTGAAGGACATAACAAACACCGTCCGCATCGGTAAGATGGTGTTTAAAATTGAAATTTTTCAAAATATGAGCATTTTTGGTAACTGATCATGAGTGAATTAGTAATTAATTACCTGTTAAGAAATCAATTTCTTAAAAGAAATTAGTTCTAGAATTTAATTTGTGAATTAATGCTACAGTGTTTTGGGTGGTTGTCAGGTCATTGCTTTGTGCTACTTTGTTCTGTTTTCAGCTTTTTGTTATGCAGTTGCTAAGGTTTGATTGTTTAGAAAACCAGTAAAATGCTTAAGTACAATCTGAACCATTTACGATTTAAGTTCTCTTTCGGTACTTACAACTAGTGAGTTAATGGCTTAGCATGTACTAGTAGTTAAAGGTGAAAATCATGAATATTAATATATGTAAATAAAAGTTTAAAAATTGCTATAAAAACACAGTGTTTTACATAATTGCATGTTGTGCCTAATTAAATTCACAGAAGTATTTTTGTTCTCATCATGGTCTCTCAGGGTTTGGCTCATTTGTGGATAAGGAGATTTTGCCATACGTCAATATGGTGAAGCTAAGGCGTAAAAACCCCTGCCCCAGTCGCGCAGATACATGCCAACAAGCTTTCACTTTTAAGAATGTCCTGCCCTTGACCGAAAATGCCATAGAGTTTGAAAATGAGGTTAGCAAACAGAAAATATCTGGCAACCTGGATTCCCCTGAAGCTGGCTTGGATGCCATAATGCAAGCAGCAGTCTGTATGGTGAGAATAGTGCTACCATGAAAAACTTTGTGGATGTTCATTTTGATTGTAAGCAGGGAGAGTTGATCCAAAAAATGTTTTCTGTCATTTATTTACCATCATGATGTTTCTTTTTCACATTTCTTTTATTTTTTTATATATAAGGAGTAGTTATTTCTGAACTACTTCTTTAAGAAATTGTTGTGAAAAATTCTACTACAATGCACAGCATGAACAAATTAAAAACACTGTATACAATCAGATTGGAACTTATAATTTCAGGCAAAAGGTTTTGGCATAATCTGCGCAGTAGACATTAAAATATCAGTGAGAGGATACATTTACTTGTAGCTAATTGAAGAAGGCATATTTTTCCATTTCTCACCACAGGATAAGATCAAATGGGGGGATGTGACGCGGATTCTGGTTTACACCTCTGATGATACTTTCCACATGGCAGGAGACGGACGACTAGCTGGTGTGTTTCAGCCACACAACGGACAGTGTCACCTTAATAATGATGGTGCCTATGATGGAATTTCTTATGTAAGTATGATGAACTCTTCAGGCTCTTCCTGTAGCTCAACTGGTAGAGCGTTGCGTTAGCAGCGCAAAGGTTGTGGGTTTGATTCCAGAAAATGCAAGTACTGGTAAAAAAAAGCATAAATTGACTGCAAGTTGCTTCGAAAAAGCGCCTGCCAAATGAATAAGTGTAAATGTGATGCATTTCCTGTTGTTGGTTTATAGATTGAAACCTTTGGTTAACTTTAGAGTGTCACCTAGGAAACCAACAGATACCAAGATAAATGTGGTTGCTAGAGGAAAAAACATTGATGTCTGATTGTATTACAGGATTACCCATCCGTTGGCCATCTGTCAAGAGTTCTTCAGGATAACAACATTCAGCTGATATTTGCTGTAACTGAAGACATCTATCCGGCATATAAGGTTGATTTAAACAACAATCATCATTATAATCATTTCTGAAATAGAATGAATGTCTCAGTTTCTCGTTCGCACACAAACGTTCACAGGCTTTGAGTGAACTGATTCCTCAGTCAGTGGTGGGTGTATTAAAGAATGACTCCAGCAATGTTGTGGATCTCATCTCTGAGGCCTATGGAGTGAGTGTTTTAACCCTTTCTTCTTATTTAAGTTTGTGAACTGTTCCCATGTGACATAATAGTAGCGCTTGTGGTAACAGGAACAAACTTTCTTTTCTGCTTTCACTTACAAACAACAGTCTAAACAGTCTGTTTTAAACTGAACTGAAACTATATGTGTGTGTTAATCAGTCTTAGACTGAAACAAAACATTATCAGTTTGTTAATATCTGTTTAACTTATGCATCTTGATATAGCTTTGGCTCTTTATCTTGTAAATATAATTGGTAACTTACATCTTCTGTAATATATACTGTCTCAATTTTTAAAAGTTAATATTAAAGTTTGATATAAATTAAATTAATATAATATAAATGTTAATATAAATCAGTTTGTGTGAAAGTTGAATTGATATTTTTAATACTAAATTGATTTGAATATATTCAAATGTCTGTTTGCCAGAACTTGTCATCCACTCTAGTGTTGGAGGAAGAGGGGTTACCACAGGAAATACAAGTGTCCTATAGGTCCATCTGTAACGGGAGTCTGGCAGACAAGGAATGGAGGGAGAAAGGAGAGTGTTCAGGTATCAAACACGAGAAGGTGAGATCCTCCATCAGTACGGGACAATCTGCTAAAAAATAATAAACCTGGTTGCTGCTTGAGAAACTATAAAATAAATTTCCTGTATTTATAGGTTTCGTTTGAAGTACGTTTGAAGGTATCTAAGTGCCTACAGTTGCCTCAGACTTTTAAGATCAAAATGCAAGGCATCAATGAGGAGGTGAAGGTCACGGTGGACACGGAGTGTCACTGTGACTGTGGTCAACCTGAGAAGGCGTCCCTTCAATGTAACGGCAATGGGACTCTCTCGTGTGGCATGTGCAGGTAGAGAACTACACCATTGTTTCCTATTGAAATTGTTTAGTAATCGTATTAAGTGATCGTGCATGTGTTAGTTGTGATGAAGAATATCGGGGTCAGCATTGCGAGTGCCTGAAGCAAAACGATATGCTGGCGTCCTGTCGAGCTAACAACAGCTCAGTGGTGTGCAGTGGACACGGCAGCTGCCAGTGTGGCAAATGTGTGTGTAAAAGCCCCTACAGCGGCAAATTCTGTGAATGCGACGACAGCAGTTGTGAACGCTATAAAAACGAACTCTGTAATGGTAAGTTTATAGTACTTTTCATTTAACATTTCGACTAACTAACAAACAAACAAACAAACAAACTTTGGTACTTACATTACAGCGAACGTTTCCATTAATGAACAAAAACGCTTGAATGATTTGTTGAAAGATGTAGGAACGTTCATAAAAGCAACTTTCTGTTGTGATGTTTAAGCCTTTTGCTCACTGTTTAGTTTTGTGCATGTTTGTCATACAGGCAAAGGAAAATGTAAATGCGGTAAGTGCCAGTGTGACGCAAACTATGACGGCGATGCGTGCGAGTGCTCCCATAGCAAAGAAGACTGCTATTATAAAAATAATATATGCAGTGGCCAAGGCACGTGCAATTGCAGCCGTTGTCGCTGTAACCCCGGTTTCATGGGAAAGCATTGCTCTGAATTCATCAATCGTTGCGGCCAATTCAAGTGAGTGTTATGAAGTGCATCGTTTTGGTGACGCGTGTGTGTCTCCGTGTTTGGATTGAGTTGTGAATGGACAAACCTGTGGCTGTTTTAACCCACATGTGTCTCGTCTGTAGGGAGTGTGTGGAATGTCACAAAAACGATTCTGGCCGTTTATGTGCCCCGAACTGTTTTAACGCTGAAGTGTTTCGTCTTCATGACGCTCGTGAGCTGGAGTGCACGTACAAAGACACAATTTCCTATGACGTCAAATTAAACGCCGATGGCAAAATTGTCCTTCAGTACGCAGATATCCCCCGTATGTCCTAACAGTCCTTATAATGTCATTTGATTTAAATTTGTAGAGCATCTTTTTACATTTTGTCTCGACTTTAAAGCTGCAGTGTGTAATGGTAAACTTCAATTTGAATCTACATTGTCTGATTCATCTGAATTGGCAGATTTTGTAGAAAATAAACAGAAATAAGACCAGGCTACTATATTGCAATATTTGGTACTGTAGTAAATGCAGCGTTGTAACTTACAATTAACCTGCATTTTGTTTCAAATCAAAGAGAGGCAAAAATGCAGATTGCAGCTTTAAACTTAAACATGAAAATATCAACAACACACCACTGTGTTTTAAGTGTTTAACATGTTTTTTATGTGTCTGTAGGTTCCATTGATAAAACCACAGTAATAATTGGCAGCTCTGTGGCAAGCATCATTATTATTGGCATTGTAATAATCATAATTTATCGCTGCATAGTGGAGCTGTATGATATTAGAGAGTATCAAAACTTTCTCAAAGCACAGAAACAGACTGAATGGAAAGAGGTGACACATGCATACAAACACAACTTACGAAAACATGTTTCGCATTACATTAAAGTCACAATTTATTTAAGTAAATGTTAATGCCCTGTCTGTATAAGTGAGCTTAACATCTACCTAACATGCTACTTAGACTAGAAACAAACTGCAAAACAATGTTTTAGAGTTTAAATGAAAGCATTTACAGATACCATGTAACAAATCAACTCTCTGTGTTTATCCAGGGCCAGAATCCTCTTTTTCAAGGTGCCACAACAACAGTGTATAACCCTCTGCATACGCTAGATGACTGACATTGGATCACATAACATTCAAAGAAACTATTTAACTTAAAGCAGCAAAGAATTTCTGGGAGTTTGTTATTGTTATTTCTTTGTTTTATTTCAATATCTTTTACATGATTGTTATCAATATTGTAAAAACAATTTATACTTTTTAATATGCATGCTGAACACAAAACAGCAAATTGAACAGAGACTTGCTTATTACAAAAATAAAATAAAATTTTGTATTTTTCTTTGTCTTGTTGAAAACAATAATAAATAAAGTTGTGTTAAAATAATCATTTTTATGACAGTTATTTAATCAGTGTAATTATCTGGTCAACTTAACTTGTGCTTTTAACATCATTTACAAAAGTAACTTTGTAGTACAAATGTAATACTAAGTAAATAATCCCTAAACTTCTCTGTCTGAGTGGTTTAACTACAATACCCATGACTACAAAACTACAATTTCGTGGACGTCTCGTGACGTCACCAGTTTCCCGACAGGCTTTGCGATAATTTAAACAAGTGCGCGACGTCGTAACGCACTGTGCTGTTGTCAACAAGATTACGTCGACAAGAAAGTGGATATATGAGCAAACCTAACGTTGACATTTATGTCAGAATCACAGACATCCTATATTTATAAAATTTAAATAACTCTTTCTTTAATTTTAGCCGTTTTGAGCGATGGTAAGTGGCACGCTAATACGTTTGTTTACATGGGTTCTTGACGAACGCTGTTAGTTAGCTTAGATGCTAGTTTGTCTGAGCAAGTGAAATTGATGTTCATTGCACGAAGTAAAATAACAGCCAGATTATTTAGACTAAAAATATTTTGCTTGTATGTGTACAGTTGTACAGTGTCCTCAAAGTATTTGGGAAGCTTTGACGCAAAATACCAAATCTAGTGACATTTGCAAACAAATAGCGATAGATCATTTCACAGAACTAACATTAAATATTGTAGAAACAATTATGCGTTTTATGTTATGCTTATTTTTATAAGTAGTTCACATTTTGTACATAATTGTTAGTGCATCTATTACGTCAATGCCACTGACATTCACACAGGTGTACTGGATGGCGTGACCTACACGTGTAGTTCATGTCTTGTAGCAGGTCTATCGACAGATGTTCTGCTTAATCTGACAAGCAAAAATAGTTTGTGCATGTTTTATTATTTTTAACAATTTAAGAATTTAAATGAAACAAATGTGTTTTCATGCGCTTCTGCTGTGGTTATAAATGCAACATGGAAATACAACATTGTTACATGATGCTTTTAAAATGGGGTTAAGAATCTAGATCGTTTTTCGGGTGATGTTATGTATCATTTATTATTCATTTGGCAATATAAAACTTATTGCTTTTGCAATGCTTGTAGTATCTGAACAATCTGATTAACAAGCATTTATTTGACCCGAAACAGCAGTGAAGACAAAATGAAGTGCTTGAGAACAGAGGAGTATGTCCAACAGCTGTCTTCTGTGAAGGACATTGTAGTTCTTTATGACAACCTGAAGGTATATAATTAATTATTTTATATGTAAATATGTCAGTAAAACAGTTATAGGAACTTTAAAGGAAGCTAAAGGTTTTGGGTTTCAGATTTAATGCACATGTTTTTTATTTGTTGTGTTTTTTAATTGTTTAGAAACATGTGGATGATGGACTCGGTCCATATGGGCGCACAATGTGTGATCGTATCATCCGGGCATGTAACCAGCAGCTGGGCAGTGGCAAGATGGACTCTGCCCATCAAGAACAGGTGGTTAAGTTGGTTGAACTGGCCGTCCAGGGGTTTGAATTGGTTGAAGATTCAGGAATGCAAACCAACCCATTTTATCTGGAGAAAATAGTGTTCCACATCTTACAGAAAGTCACCTCACTCGGAGCTCATGGCCCTGCTGGTCGATTGGGGCAACTCATGTACAGAAGACTAAAGTGTTTATCTTCAGAGGTACAGTTTGCTTCATTGGTATTGACAGTTTGTATAAAGTAATCTTTTCAAAGTATCTTATTTTTGTCAACAGACCAATGACTTCCATGTTCTGGTGCGGAACTGCTTTGCGGTGTTGTGGAACAGCCTCCAGTCTAACACCACTCGTAGCTCCAGTCTCTCTCCGAGAGACAGACTCTACTGTCAGCTTCAAGCTCTGACTTTCAAGTACCTAGAGCAGGAGTCTAGCTCTGCCTCCGCCGCATCCAAAGTGCCTTTGTTTGTGGAGGAAGCACTAGGGGAATATGAGCGATCGTGTAGGAGTTTGACTCACGATGATGTGAGTTATTTTACATCTAAAATACAGGAACTTCTCCTCATTCCTTCAGTCAACCCATGTGTAGAGCAAGACTCCAAACAAACATGCAGCTTGCTGGCAGTGAAGTGTGAGGTTGCGTTTAAGGTGTGCAAGTTGCTCTGCAAGAGTCGGTTTTCAGCAGAGGCTCATGGGCTGCTGCAAGGCTCTCTGGAGGTGGTCAGAGGTCACGGGACTCTGCCATCAGCCCTGAGTCTTGCAGTTCGGGCTGTGCAGCTGCAGGGTTCAGAAGGAGAATGCGGTAAGACTTTCACTGAATGTGCACGGATCCTGAGGGGGCTGCCAGGTGCCGTGTCTGGCCTGGAGTGTCATGCCTTGTTAGAGGCTTGCCAGTTGGTTATTTGGGCAGTGGAGGCTGGCCAGTGTAAAGGCATGAATCTTACCACGTTGCTGGCTTGTTTCTCCTTCTTGGAGGAGTATCAAGAATTTCTTCAGTCACAGCAAAAGGTAAAATATTTTAATAGTGAGTACTCCTTTATTTTCATAATGAATCAGTATTAATTTGTTCTGCATTTATGCTTATTATTTAGCATCCAAATGTACTTGGAGGGATAATTCACCCAAAAATCACTCTCAATAAGTTTAATGAATCACTCTCTTCATTCTAAACCTTTATATATAACCTTTTATTTTCTGTTTAACACAAAATAAGATATTTTGGGAAATGTCTTTGTGGGTTTGTGCCCATGCAATCAATGTCAGTGCATGTTCTGCTGTTGTTTGGTTAACAACATTTTTTAAAATATCACCTTTTACGTCTCAAAGAAGCAAAAAAGATCACATGTCTGGAATGACATAAGGCCTGGTAAATGATAAAATTTGTATTTTTGGGTGAAATATTACTTAAAGCTTTTCCAGTCACTCAAACCAATGACTCTCATGTTGCTAACAGTTAGCTAGCATTCTATTGGAATTAAATTTCTCTTTTTTTTTTGTGTGTGTGTTTCAGGATTCATTTTCACAGCAGGTCCAGTACACGCTCTGTTTCAGTTTCTACCAGGGCTTTATCAGCACATATGATAGTTTTACCACATCACAGGTAACCGTCACAGGTCAGCGATTAAGGTTTATGATGCTAAGCTCATTGGCTAGAGGTACTGATGTAAGTTGATGTGTTTGTCCTCAGGTGACTGCGGGTGATTCTCTGGACAGAGTGCTGTTGTACTGCCAGGCTACAGCCGGACACATGCTGACTGAATTACGGACACTCAACAATGACAACTTCTTACTTAAAGCAGGTATATCTGTCTGCTTACTGTTATATGCACAAACTTTTGACTCTGAAGTTTGACTTACATTTGTCATATTTAAGTTTGATGCAAGTCACCCGTGTACTTACCATTAGTTTAAATGTAATACTAATGTGAACATTTGGTTTGTTGACATGTATGTTGTACCACATTTTTTTGGCAAATTGTATTTTATTGTAATTGTAATTATATTGTATTGTAATTGTATTTACTGCTTATTTTAAACTACAATGATTGAAAAGACTAGTCTGTCTTCCTGTCATCCAACCATGTCTTTTCCTTTAGTGTGTGCGGTGAATAATGTGGTGTACGAGCTGTTTAACAAGAAGCTGTATGAGGGAGCATTTGGATTGGCTGTGATTGTGTGTCAGGAGCTGGTTAAGGGCTGCCCACCCTCTCTTCCCGTGGACAGGGTAAGACCTCTAGAGCAGGGGGCTCCAATCCATGTTCCTGAGTGCGGGATTAGGGTTGCAGATAAATTTTGTAGGTCTGTGGACCTCGTTGGAGAACCCAACAGAACTTAGTGTTGCTCATACCTGATCAACCTGTCAGACGTTATTTTGACTTGATGCCTTCTCTGGATTTTGTATACGTTGTTGTGTATATATGACAGATTAATGGATCCAAAGATTGTTGGTGTATTATGCGTGTTTGTGTTTAGGTCAATCGATGTTTCATGCTAACCGTGCAAAGCGGCCGGCGTGGAGGTCAGCTGGAGAGAGCTTTGGACTGGATTGTGCGCTGGATTCAGGTTTTGGGCACCAGAGTTTTGGATCATCTGGCGGAACCCGTGTCCCTGTGGGTCAAAATCAAAGGTGATGCGGCCCGAGCCGGAGAGGAGGACACACGCTTAAGGTAACTCACACTGGACCATGGTAAAATGTGGATGGTTGATCGAGCAAGGGTGAGTATGCAAAAAAGCTCTCTCATTTTTCCAGAACTTTGAGGGATGGGTTGGCAGAAGTTTCGATAGATGAGGAGGTGCTGCTGTGTTTGTTGGAGGAGGAGTTGCGTTTGTATAAAGAACAGACAGGAGACACATCACAGGAGCGCTACAACACCCTCTGTGACCTCCTGGATATCTGTCATGAAGACACCTTGCACAAACTGAGGCGGGCTTCTTACCTCTGCGAGATGGCACAGGTTGTGTGCTACCAGGATTTTAGCCAACAAACTGACTGGTAGGTTAACTTTAGCACAGGAAGTTCATTAATGTTCATGAACTTTCCTACTTTTGTATCTTTGAATTTAATAGTAATAGTAGAAAACCTTTCTCAATCAGTTCCGCAGTGGATTTTACCCATGAGGCTTTGCGGTTGTTGGAGGCGGAGCCTGAGACGACAGAGAATGCTGATAGGGTGAAGGACGAGAAGGCACAGGCATCGCTTTGGCTCTACATCTGCACTCTTGAGTCTAACTTGCAGGAGGTCAGTGCTTAAATTCTATTTGATCTACAGAGTTTATGCCTAAATACTGACTCCACCTATATTAAAAAACATAAAGCTTTGCTTTACTTTGTGTTAAACAGGCTGTAGTCACAGAGAAGCGATTGCGGGCAGTGCAGGAGGAGAGTAAAATGGAAGTGAATTTGGATCCTGTTCCCACTAATGATCTGGAATACGAGGACAAACAGAAATCACAGGAGAGTCAGCTGGTCTATGATGGACTGCGCTTCAATCTACTGGCCCAAAGCAGTAAGTCACACTCAAACACAGAAGATAAAAACTGATTTACACTTATTAATGCATGAATACATAATACAACTTTTCATATTTAGTGGTGTTTGTGACTTTGTATGCTGAATTACAGAAATTAACAGATTTTAAACCCTAAACAATAAGGGTTAAACTACAAATCAAAACATCTCATAGACTTTGGATTTGGTAAACAGCAACCTAGCGGCTACTTAAAATGCCTTAGCAACGCCTTTGCAACTCTGTGACATATTTCAGTGGTGTTGGCATTATTTGAGTTGATTTTACACTTTATAGGATGAAACCTGATGCTGTTGCATTGTGTCTGTTTTAGAGCTAAGTGAGCCTTTGGATAGAAGTCTGTCTCTGTGGCGGATGCTGCTCAAGGGGTCTGTGCCAGCAGTCAGAGACCCCAAACTTACAGCCTCCTCACTCACACTGATGTCTGCTCTCTACACACTCACGGGCAAAGTAGGTCCACACACACTGAAACACACCAACATCATCTTAAAAATCTCATGTTAATCAGTTTAATTTAAGGGATTTAAATTTGTTTTAAATAATATCTCTTTTAGCATCTTCAAGCTCTAGAGGGGTATCAGCTCGCTGCTGCTTTATTCCATAGTCTTGGCGACGCTCAGAACAGTGCTAATGCCTTTTGCCACTCTGCCAGGATCCTGTTGTATCTGGGATCCCCTCAGCTCGCCCAGGTAACCTTATTTGAGGCTGTCAAAGATGCTAAAACATAACAGCATTACTTTACACGCATTGCCTTGATACAGTTGTACTGTAGTGCATGCTAAAGTTAGCATAACATTAGCAAGATGTTTATTTGGTATGTGTGTGTTTCAGCTGGAGCTAAAAAAAGCAGAGCAGAGTTTGACCTCTGACCCAAGTTCGGAGGGCAATTCTATTATATCAATGACTGCCATGCTGCAGAAAGCGCAGATCTACTATGCTTTGGGACAGGTAACGTTTATAGGCATGTTCCTTTATGTTGTGTGTGTGTGTGTGTGTTACATAGCACAATATATAATATAGTGCACTGTGTGCGTGTTATATAACACAATATCTAAAGTGTGTGTGTGTGTGTTGTGCTGTCTGGTTTTAGTTTTGTGATTAACAGTGATAAGCTAACAATCCCTTGTCTGTAGATGGAACGTGGTGTTTGTTGCCTGACAGACGTGATAAAGGAATCCATTCAGCATCATTCTAAGAGCTGGTATCTGCTCAGGGCACGAGCCCTGCAGACTGCCAGTGAATACTTGAGTCTAGACACACAGGGTTTAGACTCACAGCTGCGCCAGACCATCATTCAACAGGGTCAGTTCACGTTCAATACATGTAGAGCTGTTCTGACTTTCATTAGAGCAAATAAAAGTCACATTGCTTGGCCACAATAAGACCAAATGTACTGCATTTCACATATACACGGTGTGTGACGTTGTGAATTGTGTGTGTTATAGGTTTGAAAACTCCAGATACTGCTCAATACGAAGGGTTAAAACTGTTATGCAGCTTGGTGATGATGTTGCTGGGAAACGGGTTTTACGGCGCTCCTGGAACAAACACGGACACCCGCTTCGTGGATCAAGGTATAACCAGCTGAGATTATTAATATAAACAAATATAGAATTACAGATTAAAAGTGTGTTTTTACTGTAAACATTCTCAATTTGTTTTACTTGGGCATCAGCCTAGAGTTAATTTCAAATGTGAATGCTGAAGTGAAGCGGTGTGATATTCTCTCTGTAGGAGACAGTGTTGTGTTTAAGTGGCTGTTGTTGAGCGAGGTGCTGGTGTGTTCTGAGAGGATGGTGGTGGTGAGGAGCAGCACTGGGGCCGTTCATGAAGCTAAAGCTCAGTGTCTGGAAGCTCTCAAGCTGGCCACCAAACTGCAGACCCTCAGCCAGTAAGTGCACACCTCACATCTGCCTGAGAGAGAGAGAGAGAGAGAGAGAGAATGTCTGAACGTTGTGTGCTGCTTATACTGAGGGGTGACTTTAGCCTAAACCTGTTTCTGTTTAATAGGCTTAAATATGTGCAATGGGGGGTACTGTTGTTCGATTATCCACATACTTCAAACTGTCTTGTTTCTTAGAAACGAAGGAGTTATACAGGTTTGAAATTATATGTGGGTGAATAAATGGGAAATTAATTCTCTTTAAAATCAGGTTTGTTTTTGTAGCTGTGCAGAGCTGTTGGTGTTAAAAGCTGAACTGGAGCTGATGAAGGGAGCAACTGAAGCAAGTGGTTTAGATTTGGAGCAAGTTAGAAACCTGCTGGATTTGTGCACAGGTAGATATAATCAAAGCCGGTCAGACCACACCTCCCCAGATTAAAAGCTACTTCTGTTTTTGCTTTAACTGCTATTGTGTCCTCTTTCCTACATGTAGATTTTGGCCAAAGTCAACAACAGAAGTGTGAGGTAAAAATAAAGCCACGCAAAGGTCGGCCGGCTGCCCCTGGCTCTTCTGGTAACGTTCTTGAGGAAGAGGAGGATCTGAGTGGAATCCTCAGTTCTCGGGCACTTCTCAAGGAGCCTGTGGAAACCGTGTCTAGATTGGGAAGCCAAGGAGCCTCTCCCCCTCTCAAACCCAAACGCCAGCGTGGGCTGTCCTGCCTGACCCATGCAGACTCCTGCTCTTGTCCCTGCTGCGGTGAGCTCAGTGTGGCTCGAGTCAGTATCCATTGGGCCCTGATACAGGCAGATCTCCAGTCAGACCAAGAGCTCTCCCGCCGGCTACGTCAGTCCGCCAAGAGACGTTGCCGTAGCATCATGGCTAAGCTCCAAAGCAGTTTGACGGCTCTTGTGTCTTCTAAAAACTCAACTGGACAGTGTCTGATGCTGCTCCAGGCAGAACTTGGTAGAGTTCATTTGGGCACTGTGCTTCAGCTCCTCAGAACCGGAGATAAAGGAAAAGCTTCAGCCTTGTGGGAGGAGATAGAGGCAGGATTAGAGGTGGTGAAGCCTAAAGGAGCAATGACACCAGAACTTGGGCCCATCAGAGCTGCTCTGCTTGGAGCTAAAGCTGTGGCCTGCTGTTTAGCACTGGCCATGAAGAAACATTGTACACCTGAAGAACTTTTCTCTTCTGCCTGGGGTTGGAACCCATCAAAATCCAAAACACAACTAAAACCAAAAACAGAATTGAAGCATAGAACCAAAAGCCCAGTTTCTGAGAAACCTCTTTCAGATGCCGCCATTAAATCCCAACCTGACAGTAAGAAGGACACAACCATGGAGCAGGAGACCAAGAAAACCAAAGAAACCTCAGTAGTCTCTAAGAAAGCTAAAGACGTTCCCAAAATTACCATCTCCAAATCCTCCATGGTCTTCAAAACACCCAAGCCAACAAGGACTTCCCGGCCCAAATCTGTCTCTACTACCACTGGTATTGCTGACTTGAGAGCATTTGACTTCACAAATGAGGTGCCTGAGATTTCGGTCAACTTTACATCCTCACTAACACCTGCCAGCCATCGTGGGAATACAAAGTCAAAAGTTGCCCCAAAGGGATCGTTTCAAGTTTACAAAGATTCTTCTCCTGTAGAAGTGAAACCTGTGGCGGTGCCTGCTGCACCTAAACGGACCAAACGCTCTCGCTTTAAGGTTTGATACCCTTGTTTCTGTCTATACCTAGTTCCTATTAAAAACCTTAAACACAATAAGTGCATACAATTGCTACTATATAGCAACACATAAACGTTTCTAAACATATTGATGTTCAAAATGCTAATATTTAAAGTTTTAGAATAACTAAGAAGATTAAAACATGTTTCTTCACATATAAGTAGTGCTTCATAAATTAAGTCACTTGTTTTCTGTCTCAGGTTGAGTTCAGTGATGAGAGTGACACTGAAACTGCACCTCCTGCTGCAGTGGAAAAGTCTGAGAAGAAGCGAAACGCCTCCAACACCAAAACCCCTCGAACACTTAAATCAGCACAGAACCCAAGTGACACCAAAGTTCCAGCAGAACCAGGTCCTCCCCGAAGATCACGGACCGCTAAGAAAAGCACAGCCCTTCCCTCCGCCGGCTGCCTCTCTTCTGAGGATGATACTGTGGTATCCGCACACCAGACACGCCCACGCAGGGGCCGGCCAAAGAAGAGTTCAGAGGTCACAGATGAACCTGAAAAAATGAGGATGATTAAAGAGGATGAGGATGAGGTTCTTTTGAATGTCAGCATAGAGGAGCTCAGAGGTTCTGACAAAGAGATGGATGAAACAGGTGTGTATCTATGCAGAATGTGTGTGATGTAATCACACAGCTCAGATTCTGATTGGATGACTCATTTTTCATTTTGTGTATGTGGTTCTAGGTAGCCCAGATGCTGATTGTGAGGTCCTGAGAAGAGATCTGGCCGCTGATGTGGAGCGAGACTGTTTCAGTGAGCTCCGGAGGGCTGGACAGAACAGCCCTGGGGCTCACACAACTCTGTCACATGGACATACAGCCTTAGGTAACGCACAGTCCATCTGACAACAAAATGGACTCTTGTTGTCTTGAAGTTAAACAACGCATAAAGTGCATTTGTTCCATAGTGAACATCTTTAAATGTGTCTTACATGTATCCTTACATGTATCTAGCTGAACTATCGGTGGAGGCCGTCCAGTCACACCTACGTTCCTCATGGCTCCTCCTCCATCATTTTCCACCTCCTTGTCTTTATGCCCACGTCTGCTCCCTGCTTGCTCAGACCCTCGGTCAGACCGATCCCATCGCTACAGCAATGCTGCACGCACAGTCGCTGGGGGTGTCCACTCGACACCATATGACGCGTCATGTGGTTAGCCAATTCAGGTATGCCAGTCGCCACAAGCTGAAACATCTCCAATACGTTTATTTAAGCTAATTATCATCCTTGTTTTTTCTCTGTAGGAAGCTGAAGAAAACATGCACTGATGTAGCAGAAGGTCTCAGTGCTCTGAGTCTGGAGGAATCATCTGGGGCAAGACCTTCTCAGAAACTCTCCACGCTGGAGCAGATTTTTTCTTTCACCTCGTCACTGCCAACACAGTTTCCACACACACACTGTCAGCAGTTCAAACAACAACTAAATGACCTGCCAGCTGGTAACTTGCATGTTCACATCTTTCCTCTTTGTAATCATTGACAGAAGTTATGCATTATATCCTGTGTGTATTGTAGGATTGATGGTTTGTGTTGTTGCTGTAGGAATAACAGTGTGTATGCTCTCGCTCACGGGGGTATGTCCTGACGAGATTGGCAACACGATCCTTCTAACACGACTGCAACGAGGCTCCGCCCCAATTACAGTGAGAATCCCCACAGCAGACCGTGAGGTAAGCATGTGGTAGGACTGCAAGTGTGTTTTGATCAGTGCATTGTTTTGGTGTATAGCATTGTTTAATGTAAGCATTTTTTGTCATTAGCGTTCAGTTGGGATGCTCTTGGAGGAAATGGATGGAGTGTTGAAGGGGCAGAAAGAAGTGAGCACAGTGGCCGAAAAATCACAGTGGTGGGACGGACGGAAAGCTTTGGACGCTCGTGTGGAGGTGAGACAAGTTAACAGACACTTTTATCCAAAGCAACTTGGTGTATTGAAGGTAAACATTGGATTAGTACTTGTAATCCCTGGGAATCAAACACACAACCTTTGCGTTGCTAACACAATATTCTATCAGTTGAGCTACCAGAACACCTACAGGAAATGTATTGGTGCGATTAAAAACAATGTCAGATGTTATTGTATATTGTCACTAAAGGTGACAATTGATAGACATTGCAGTCAGTCTTTATTAAAGGTGTCTGTTTCCTTTTAGAAATTGCTAGAGGAGATGGAAGAGGCTTTAGGAGTGTGGCGAACGTTACTTCTCCCTTTGACCTCTGACCCTGAGCTTGAAGTTCAGATTAAACGCTTCCAACAGGCACTGACGGGAACAAAGATATCACAACAAATGCTTAAAGTATGTAGTGCTGCTTATGCTACTGAGGTATCAGTAATCAGGCATTTGTTTGGCAGATGATTAAATGCATGTATTTTTTTTCTTAAGGTGGTTCTCTCAGCATCTCCACTCCTCTCAGTGAATGACCTGCAGTCTGTTGTGGAAGGGGCGGGTCTGCAGGACAAGGACTTCCTGAGGCTTCTGCAGGGAGGCGTGGCTGAACTGCGAGCGAGGGAGGAGCCACAGGGACATACAGTTCTGATCTTAGACAAGGTACAGGGGTCCGCATGTTACCCGCATGTAATATTGTGCATGTAAACAATGCTGTTAAATTTGAGAAACTAATTTAGTTTTCCAGTCATTTTGAGGGACACTTATTGCTAGTTTGGTAAATTAGATTATTTTATTTGTCTGCAGTACTTGCAAAGGTTGCCATGGGAGAACATTGCTTGTCTGAAATCCTGTTCTGTCACTCGCATGCCCTCATTGCATTCAGTACTTGGACACGGTCATCTTAAAGAGGTATTTGTTGTCCATGCAGAATATATTTATTACATGTGCAGAAAGCTTTGATCAACAAACACCTATTTCTTGTGTGGTCTGGTTCTTAAATGTTGCCTGTTTACAGATGGATCCTAGCTGTGTCCTGTCTTCTGGCGTCAACCCTCAGCAAGTTTATTATGTGCTGAACCCAGATGGAAACCTGCCTGACTCTGAAAAGCGCTTTAAAGACTGGTTCACTGGGTAAGTTCAGAATGCGTGCGCACTCACGCAATTGCGGAACCGCTTCGGTTTACAGTTTGACATCTGTTTGTCTGTGATTGGCCAGTGAACGGGCGTGGCAAGGGGTTTGTGGAACTGCTCCTGATCCAGATAAACTACAAGAGGCCGTCAGCACCAAAGATCTCTATATGTGAGTAACTATATGTGACAGTTACTGTCATTATTATATAGAAAATGTATGTAGTTGACTATATGTATCTCTATATGTAGTTATATAGGGCATGGTGCAGGAACTAGATTTCTGGATGCTCAGAGGGTCTTGAAGGGATCTGTGCGGGCAGCTGCTCTGCTGTTCGGCTGCAGTAGTGCTGCTCTCAGTGTCCTTGGCCACCAGGAGGGAACAGGGATCATTCTCAGCTACCTGACTGCAGGATGGTAACACATACATCCACATATATATAAATTAATTCCTATGCATATCATTATTATTAATAATGCAATTAATGTCATTAATAATATTAATTTAATAATGACTTGCCTTTTGTAAAGCCCAAATATAAATGAACTAAATGTATTTATTTAATGATTGCTCTTATAACAATGATTGGCTCTGTCAATAACTATTTGTTTTGGTTTATTTTGTCTGCACCAGCCCATTAGTACTCGGTAATCTGTGGGATGTAACGGATCGGGATTTGGATCGCTTCACGTCAGCTCTGCTCCAATCCTGGCTCTCTGCTGGGCCTGACTCCTCCCTTCTCCAGCATTTAGCCCAATCACGTAACGCCACACACCTTAAATATATAATTGGTGCTGCGCCGATTGCATATGGTTTGCCAGTATATATTCAATAGCCCAGATTTTTAAATGACAGGTTTTATTATTAACAGAAATGTAGTAAGTTTTAATTAGATTTTTTTGGCTCTTATTTAAAGTTTAATAAGAACTCACAAAAATTGTTTGCATTTATAATAAATTCTTCTGTTTTGCTAGTTTAAATGTTAATAGTCTGATTTGATATTATCAACAGTATTCTCAAACCTATTTTACAAAATGCTTTTAAGTCACACTTGTTTTTTGATGTACAAGTTCTCATGCTTTTGTACATATTCGTACATCCATGTGCTTTTATTTAAAATGCCAAACTGCTTTATAATAAAATGCTTTTATGACTCTTTCCTTGTCAGATGCAGTTATTTCAACATCATTCTGTGTATTAATTATGAATAAAGGCTTTTCTTAATTTGACAACAAAAATAAAGAGAAATAATTGAATATTACCCAAAAGCGATTGCAAGTAATGCTGTGTTTTTAAGACAAATCACAATACATTTTTACAATAAGTATATTGAGAAAACAACAGATATTAGTTGTTGCATTAGTGGGGGGATATTTAGTCAAACAATTGAGATGAATGCACTGACGGAGACTAAGGACAAACTTTGATGACTTGTGGGACAGAGTCACACTAGTTTCAGAGAACGTCATATGGCTCAAACCTGGTGGTTCTGGTTTCACATCATGCAGCGCCATCTAGTAAAATTGAAACCACGTCCCTATGAGTGCAAGTGTTTCTCCACTAGAGGGCCTTAGCTGACATAAGTA
>JBAJNP010008035.1:0-21133 GCA_036877545.1 Yasuhikotakia modesta | reverse complement strand
ACTGTACCCTATACTGTATTCTACACTGTACCCACGCTATAGTTGTCAGACCTTATTAAAGTTAATTCTGTACATGTTGGATACTATAGAAGTGAGCAGTGACAGCAGCACTCGTATCAGACACATCCAGTGTAGTTTAAGAGTGTGTGTGTTTAATGTCTTGTCTCTCACGCTGCAGTCTGCTCAGGGTTGTTCTGCTCGCAGTGTTGAGTTCAGCATCACACCTCACACACTGATAGTGTGTGTAAATAAGAGAGTGATTCGTTCACTGGAGTTTTTCTCACTGCTCGGTTAATCAATACATTGTTAATAGTGTTTTGAGGGAAGGTGGGCAGGAAATCAATGGGTTAAAACAGAGCAGGGGGGGTCTGAGGGGCAGATAACACCGGAGGGCAGAAAGAGTTTCAAACACACACCACAGCCCTCAAAAAGCCTCTGTTTTACCTTTATATTGAGATCTGTGTGTAAAATCTGTATGAGAGATCTTCTGTATTTTTAATAATGTTAATGCATGCTCTCTGTGATGTATACCGCTCTCAACACCTTAACAACACCCTAGCAACCACATAGCAACATCATCACAACCGCTATCAACACCTTGACGACACATAGCAACATCACCACAATAACTCTCAACACACTAACAGCACCCTAGCAACCACATAACATACTAAAACACTCAGAACACGTTTGTAGCTAAAACACAGGGTTTATCGTTTGGGTTGTTCTATAGGATTGAAAATAAACGTGTTTAATTGAAGGTCACGTTCAGAGCAGAGTTGTGGTGTTCAGTATGACATGAGAATGTTCAGGTCAGTCGTGTTGCTGCACATGTAAGACTGAAGTTTCTCCTGAGGTCTGTCGCAGCAGCTGATGCAGTCTGATTCTTCTCTCTGGATCAGCAGGGTTCTGTTCTGATACCAGTAAGGCAGTGAGCTCCTCTCCAATCAGAGTCCGCTCTCCCCGGCTCTGCTATTTCCTCACCACCGGTTCACAATTACCGCGTCTCACGGTCGAACACGTGAGCTTTTAGCAAAACCTGGAATGGAAGTGAAAAGCAAAATCACCAGGTTTCCTTCTTACCAGAATGTCAAGCTCTCATTTAAAGCGGTTTTGCATTTCTTTCCATGCGGGTTATTTTTCAATAAGGCAGAGCTGAAGAGCTCCGATTGTTCTCCTAAAATACTTTCATCCACAATCAGGAGTCTGTGGGAACGCAGGGCACTCGCCGCAGGAAACGTCTGTTGTATTGTGTGAAGAACATACAGCAGCTCAGAAATGTTTCAGCGCTGATGGTGGACATACAGAGGAAATCTGCACCGCAGCTCATCCTGAAAACACATTTAAAACTTCACTTTAACAGAGAATAAGCTGCTATTAAAACACGTGTTGTGTTCCATACACAGTGCTTTGATACAACTTATATTAAAATAAATTATACTAAAATAAAAACTCAAAATTATACAACCAAAACACGTTTTCATTTAAAAACTCAATTCAGCATCTAATTTAATATATTTGGCAGCCCCACTTATAATGTACAGTAGTTTTTTAGTAGTTAGTTACAATAAATGCTACTAATAAAATGTAGCTACGTTAAAGTTTACTTTGTTTGTATTTGTGTGAGACCTCGCGCTGCTGTTTAAATTGTCTGACACGGCTTTAGTGAAACACTCACGTCACACATCGATTCGTTCGTTTGATTGGACGTTGGGCTGTTTGCACAGAATTGTTTTTTGTGAGAATTAAATAACCTCTTGACTAATATTTCAGTGGTATAGTTTGCATAGCCCGGTCAGCTCACGTACCCCCGTTTAAAAAGCATGTTTTTGTTTTTTATCTTCACACTGATGTCACACAGCTTTTGTCGTTGGCTTGTTAACATTTATTTTTCTTTAACAAGCTTGTTGTGTTTTGCAGGCTGGAGATTAGCGCCGTATCTGTGTGTTGTGGCTGCATCATTAGCGCTCAGACGCATCTACTGAACTTCCTCTGGCTTGTTAAGTGTGTTGAGAGGATCAGGTGTCATGAAGCAGAATTTTAGCTTTAGACCGAATCTCGTCTTAATTGAGAGGCTAAATTTGAGCAGAATGGCCTGGTTTTCATGATTAATGCCTCCTGTCTCAGCCGCGGGGGCTACACGCTCTTCAGAGCCTGTTAAACACTCCGCTTCACTCCTTTCTACACGCCTGTCGATTAAAAGGGGTTTCCGAACTCTTGTTTTCATCTTCCTCCCCACATGCACAGAATAAAGATAAGCTTCATTTTCACTATGTGCTTCAAACCTGGAGAGGCTTGAAATGAGTCGTTTTTATTCCTTAATTCTTTTTTATTGGTGTCTTTCAGTTTCTCTCCTGTGCAGTTTGTCTGAAGGGTCGTTGTGAAGCAGAGGCATTGCTGAAGCGTGTGATGTGGGTTTATGTTAGGTCACTCGTATCTCAGTTTGAAATGAGACGGTTTCATCTCAGAAACATCAGATTGCTCCTGTAATGGCTGGGAATGAGAGAAACTCCAGAGAAACGGTTTTTAGATTGAACCCAGAATGGAAATTGATCCTGTTACCAGAGCCGCTGCATCTCCTGAAGGATTCAGGGAGAAGTTTCATCAGAGCCGCTGCTGTACGTCTGAGAAGATGCTTGTTCCTCAAGAGTTTCTCACACTCGTCTTCTGCGTTACATTCATTCAGAGCTAAATGACAGAAGATATTAAGTCTTGTTTGTAGGGCCGTGTGTGTGAGTTTTTTGCGTACAGAAAGAACATTTTTAAGAAAATATTATTTAAGTTTTTTTACCCCATTAGCATAGAGTTTTCTGTTGTTATAGCTTTAACCTCATTACATGTTGTTAGGCTGCTCTGCCAACAGAATATCATATGGCATGTGTTCATGTTTTAAGCATGTTTATGTTTTCATAATGCAGAATAACACAAAAATAAAGATATTTACAGTTCAAGGCTGTTCAAGAATATGAATATATTTGCCTGTAAAGTTTGAAGTTGTTTGTTTGCTTTTTTGATTTTGGATTTAAATTTGACCTTCGTGTTTTTGAGAACAAAGAGCTTCATGAATTTGTGTGTTTTCCATGTAACGGCTGCAGACGCGGTGAGTTCACCTGCTGTTTCTCCTCTCAGATCCCATGCATGGACCTCGCCGGCTGGAGGTGGTGGACATCAAATCCAAGCAGTTCACCGTCCGCTGGGAGCCGTTCGGCTACAACGTGACGCGCTGTCACAGCTACAATCTGACTGTGGAGTATCGCTACACGCTGAATGGAAAACAGGAAACCCGAGAGGAGAAATGTATGGACGTTCTTAGCGTCTCCCCTCAGCACACCATCCGTAACCTCCTGCCCTACACCAACGTCAGTGTCAAACTGGTTCTGAGGAACCCGGAGGGTGTCAAAGAGAGCGAGGAGCTACAGGTTCTGACGGACGAGGACGGTGGGTGTTTCTGTCATGACTGTCCACAAATCGCAAACTTATTATTGCAACAGAAATTAAAATGAATGTAGAGTTTTCTTAAAGCTGCAGACTGTAACATTAGCCTAGTGCCTGATTCATCTCTGTGTGAATCAAACTGCAGGTGACTTTACACACGTTTATGTACATTTGTTTTAGTCAAATGAAGCCAAACTGACATTTCCTGGGAATACAGACCCAGCAGCTGAAATTAAACCTCATCATTATAAACGCACCGCTGTGAGCGGAGGTGAGGCGAGTGTATTGTGTTGCACACTGATCTGTGCTCAATAACTGATTTACGTTCCTTTTAATCCAAAATGTTACAGATTGCAGCTTTAATAAAGCCGTTGGAAACACACATGATTTTCATGTATTGAATTTAATTCCATTTGCATTTATGCAGTTAATGGGTTCACAGGTTGGTGTCGGGTTCATTTGAAGCGTGATTCATGTGTTTGTTATGAGGTCCGTTTGAACAGCCTGTTTTGTGAAGATTTTTTCACATACAACCCAACAAGCTTGAGTCAAGGCCAAAATAAATATGTGCTTTCGGGCTGACGTGAGGTCAGGAACCAATAAACAAGCCTGTAGCGTTTCATTATTTCTTTTAACTGCGTTTGTTGAATAATCTCATTTTGTGATACTTTGATAGGAAGCCGTTTGTTTATATGGATCAGGAGTGAATATTGATGATGAATGTCTGAGTGCAGCTTTGACTCGGTGCTGGTGTCATTGTGTGTCTGCAGTACCAGGAGCTGTTCCTCTGGACTCCATCCAGGGCAGCACGTTTGAGGAGAAGATCTCGCTCAGATGGAGGGAACCCGTCCACACGTACGGCGTCATCAAACAGTATGAAGTGAGTTCTGACTGGACCTGCAGCGTTTGTCTTCTAAACACTCATAATTCATTCATAAATCTGAAGAAATAACCTTTAGAAGCTTGTTGTCACGGCCCAAATGAAACCCCTGCCAACAGGGAACGTTCTCAGAATGTTGGCTAATGCTCTCAAAATTACAATATTTCCCTGTAGAACAGTTTAGAGATTCAAAGAACATTGTGATCTGAACTCAAACGCTCTCATTGAAGTCTTCAGATGATCTGAGCTGAGTTCTCCACTGTAATTCATGACTGTCTTTAGGAGAAACATCAGAGACAAAGCTGAAGTGAAATCCAGCTGAGAGCTTCATTATGTCTGTGAGCAGTAAAATGCACCTGTGAGCTTTACTCATGAAAACCGTCTTCAGTCATCATCTGTCAGTTTCCTGTTGGTGGGAGTTTCATTGTTTCAGTGGCAGTAAGAGATTCCTGGTGTTGTGAGGCACTGGAATAACAAACAGAAGAACGTTCCAGAGAGATGACCTTACAGGAAACTCACACACCAGGAATGTGGTCAAATAATGGACAAGAAAAAACATGTTTAGTTTATGAGGAGAGTTACGGTAGCGTTTTATTTTATTTATATTTCCCTTACAGTTAGCTTCTTAAATTCATTTAAATCTTTTTACAAAGTTAAAGTTCTTTGTTACTGTAAGAATTGCTTTATAACTTTAACAGAATGTCAGTCATCTGCATCTTTATTGTGGGACAGTGAATATTTGCTCCAGAGGAAAAAACATCTTTGTAATTTTTCATCAAAACGTAACAATCAGATGATGTCATTTAGGTGAAGGATGTTATTGGATAATGTCAACCAATAGTCAGAGAGTTTTAGGAGTGCATTTAAACTCTGTCCACCATCCAATCAAATCTAAGCTCTGCAGTTATTCTGCATTTAATATCCTGTTTCATTAAACATGCATGAGATTATGAAAATGAAATGAAGTTTGAACAGGGTTATGTGTTGATGTAACATCTGTCTAACGCTGACAATCTGTCTAACGCTGGAGCCGTGTTTGAAGGTCTACTGCATGCATTATTGAAACACTTGATATTTCTGATGTTTAGAGCTGCGTTACGTTGTGTGCTCAGTTTTTGTGATGATTTGAGCAGCGTGTGAGTCATTCTGAGACGAGGAACTCTGAACAATAGACCGTTCAAAAGACTTATTGTTGCAGTACTTCATTTGTGGAAATTTGACCAATTAAACTGTCACATTCATGCTCTGAAATTACACTCTGTCATGTCGTTCTCCTGTGAGGACGTGTCAGAGCAGGTGATCTGTGCCGCTTTAAAGAGAAAAGGGCAAAACAAAAGATTTCTGCCTCGTTCGTTTTTTACACTTTCACCAGGAGCTCCCCATCGTGTCATGATCCTCACAGAACATTTCAGCCTAGTTCCATCTGTTTGTCCAGGGGTTCAAATGAGGCTCGCGTGTGTTTGGTAGCAGCTGATTTCATGCTGAGAAGACAAAACCCAGTAATGATCTCAGATCAGCGCAGTACTGTACGCATGCTCACATGCATGAGAAATGTGTGAAGCGCATTAACAAACAGCGCATGCTGCAGGTGTTGATGCATTAAATCATGCACATCTCACATGACGTGTGTTTACCCAGAACAAACATCTAAATTTCACACTCCTGCTCTGTGGGTTGTTTTAATGTTAAGCAGAACAAACACAGATTTGGACTCTGTTTCCAGCTGAATGACCTGCACATCAATAAAACATTCATCCATGAAGCCGTCTCACCGATGGCACAATGTCTCTTCATATTTCACACCTGATGAGCCCTCAGTCCATATTCCCATTGTGCTCTTAAATTGGAATCAGAAGTGAGTGATATTAGAGCGCGTCCACATTAGCAACTGAATGATGTATTTAAATGAAGCCCCTCAGCTACTTTTCATTAAGTTATATTAGAAGCGTGAGGCGTCTCGACCGCAGAGAGGAGGACAAAACCTCCTTCATCATCATAAAAGATTAGAAGCAGAAACTCTTCCTTGTTATTTTAAAGCGTTTTTCTGCATAGGACCGTTTCATTATAATTGGTCAGAATCATTCGCTCTTCTGTGAGATGTGGGTGTTTAATGCCATCATGGAGGGTCTGATTTTGTGAAAACATTCATCTGTAAACAGAAACAAATGTCATCCATGTTATAAAATATATAAATATATATGGTCCCGTCTCAGAGGCAGGAATTTTGAACATTTTGATGAAAGATTGCAAAGACATTTTTCTGTTTAAATGATGAACAGATGATGCACAGATGAACATGTTAAGAGAGTAAATCGTGTTTGTGTTGATCTTCAAATACAGTAAGAAATGTGAGATTTTAGATCAGGTGAGATTGTCTCTCTTGTTAGGGCAGTACTGAAGTATTTTAACATCAGTGGTATACAGTATGTGTGTGACATCATGATGTGTGCTGTCCTCTCTCACCTGCAGATCTTCTATAAGGCCGTCAGCTCCTTCGACCCCGAGTTCAATCTGGCCAATCAGAGCGGGAAGGTGTTGAAGTTCAGCAATGAGACGTCTCACGTGTTTGTGGGTCTGTATCCGGGCTCCACCTACTCCTTCACCCTCAGAGCGAGTACAGTCAAAGGTTACGGCCCGCCCGTCATCACCCAGTTCACAACCAAGATTTCACGTAAGAGCATCTTCGTCACCATGGCAGCTGAAACAGTTGTTTCCTGCATCACCATGACAACACGTCATGAGTCCTGAGTCCTGATGCTGAAACAAAATCTTGTTTTTGTGAAAACTGGTGTGGTTGTGCTGTTTATTTTATCTGTGTGTGTGTGTGTGTGTGTGTGTGTGTGTGTGTGTGTGTGTGCAGCACCCCGTATGCCCGGGTACGATCAGGAAACCCCTCTGAACCAGACAGACAGCACTGTGACGGTTCTGCTGAAACCAGCACAGAGCAGAGGGGCTCCGGTCAGGTGGGTCTCACACACACCTGATGTTTTCACTCACCTTCTGTTTGTTTGCAGCTTTTCATGAAAGAAATCCAGGATTTCCTGTGTTTGAACACACAAGTTTAGAAATGATTTTACTAAGGTTCTGAACCACAGGCTGTTTGTGTAGAGCTGGAGTTTATGTGTGTTATTTGTTTATGATGATCATCAGGTTTTATTGTTTGTGTTTATGATCAGAGTGTGTGAATCTTCTTTCCTTCAGAAGATCAGAGTAAAACCGTTTCTCACCAAACATCATTTCCATCTACTAGAGTCAGGGCTGTGTGTGTGTGTTCAGTTCTCATGGAATTGGCTTAAAAATGTAAATTGTATTGAAAACACTGCCTGGAGCTGATGGCAG
Organism: Yasuhikotakia modesta; assembly: GCA_036877545.1. Lineage (NCBI taxonomy): Eukaryota > Metazoa > Chordata > Actinopteri > Cypriniformes > Botiidae > Yasuhikotakia > Yasuhikotakia modesta. The sequence goes on along the minus strand of JBAJNP010008035.1, from coordinate 13,479 downwards.
TTAAAGGGCTCAGCTGAGATGTGAAGCAACAGGAAGTCTTTCAGTGAACCTGAACAGCTGGTTCATCTCACAGCCAATGAGAACACACAGTCAGGGTCACATGATCATCTGCTTAATCAAGATGCATAATTAGCAGAGATGGAGCATTTTCACATTTTTGTTTAAATTACAAGTGTGGAATATAAAATGAGGTTGTGAGATCATAGATAGTGTTTGTACTGTGTTTTGTGTGCAGGATGCATCTGAAGTTAAGCGGGCCGCCTGTGGGTGTGTCAGTTCAGCCTGAGGCCACACCCATTTAATTTGCATAAACAGATCAGGCCGTTACGTTGCCCTTGTTTGGTCATTTGTAATTTTTGTGTGTGCTTACATCTGGGCATGTACTAGACTAAACATCATCAAGTGTAAAAGATAAATCAGTTCAGTTGACGCCATCCAGTCTAAACACATTCCTCTCTCTCTCTCTCTGATGTTTTTATGAACCTGCCCAGAGTTACAGCAGCGTTAACCGTCCAATCATTTAATCACTCACCGCGTCACATGATCACTGGAGGCTGTCTAATATCTCTGGCTGATTAAAGCCATCAGCGACTCGTCCTCTTCCTCGCAGCAGCGTTGCAGCTCCTGCAGCGATCCTGAGTTCAGTGGAGCAACCAGTCCTGCGCTTCCTCTCTTTCCTGTCTTTATTTCAGCACAAACGCTCTCTGCATTTAAAATGCAAGCGAGACTTTAGCATGAATAATCCACGCCGGTGTTTTTGCACTTTTAGTTTTACAGTAAAAAATTCAGAGCGCTAAATTGACTCCATTCATGTCTGAGGGCGTTTTAATGGAGGTAGACAGACAGGTGACAAAAGAAACCTGCAAGCGTGTGGAGATGCGTCACGAAACGTTTCTGACCTCATCTCCTCACACGCAGAAATCTCTTCTGACATCTGACGCTATTTGATCTCACGTTTGACACTTTCAGCGGAGGAAGGAGAAATGTCTGAACGCTGATTCAGAGACTTGATGGAAAGAGACACGAGGCCCTGATTGGTCCATTCCAGCTGAAACTGTCTCCTGTCGCGGCCGTCTGCGCTCATCTTCATTAGCGCTGGCGCTTCCTAATGAAACGTGAGGACTGTTAATTACCAGGAAAGGGGTTTTGTTTACCGCCGGTGAGCGTGATGCCGCACATTAAGAGGGATTTTGGCTTTTAGCGGAACGTAAATATCAGTGCATGTGTGAATAAGAGATGCGTCACAGTGTGTGTGTGTGTGTGTGTGTGTGTGTGTGTGTGAGTGTGTGTGTGTGTGTGTGAGTGAAACCCGCAGGTCTGTGAGGAAAACATAAACTGAGCAATAAAATCTAACAAGTCAGTTTCACGAAGGACTGAAATTCATCTGTTGTGCAGTTAGTTTAAACAAGGACTGTAAAGTACCATATATATCCTCTCATTGTCATTTTATAAGATCTTCTGTGTTTTTATTACATCTTACAAAAACAGAGGCGTGTGTGTTTGTTTGTTATAGAGTTCAAGACGTTTGTGTTTTTAAATAGAATTACTGAATGAAACGCATTAAATCTGTCAAACTCACATTCAGCTCAAAATGAGAAGAACATTTTATTGTATATAATAAAATAAATGCAGGACTCTTAAGACTTTCTTGAATTGTGACTTCATGACAATTAAGTGAACGTTAGCCAATGTTGTGAGAACGTTTCTACTGTTAGCTGGGCAGAAGATCTTTCTGAATGTTGTTTCTGGCTGGTTAGTGCTGAAGGCCGTTAGATCTGATCTTCATTGTTGTCACAGATTTACTCTTTTCAGGATGGATTAAAATGAAAGAGCAATATTTATAAAAACAGGAGCGTGAGACATTATGAGACAGCATCTCTTCAGCAGCAGATGTTTGACTGTGATAAACAGAGCAGAACTGAACATGTTCACATTATTTTGGGCAGGATTCCTTGTTTTTGTGAAGAAGCATCAGTGAGGATAGAAACATGGGTGTTATTTAAATGCACGTGCGCATTAGCTGCGGCGTGTGCGACCGCCGTGTTGTTTGCGTGTGCAGTCACTCTTAGCTCTCACTCTATTGACCAAAGATGAGATCTTGTATTTTGATGCAGATGAATCCGGCATCCGGCACAATGGACTGTGTTAGCGAGAGATTATCGTTAACGTTTGTCAGATCTGACATGTTACGCTACCGTTTCTTTCTCCCACGCCTGCCTGCGGTCGGCCGCCTCGCCCCCGCACCCTCGTACATAAAGCGCCGCCTGTATTGGAAGCGATTTGTGACGTTCTGCCACGGTTTGGTGTAAACGGCTCCTTAGCTTAATGTGTTATCATCCTCGCTGCATCGCAGCCAAGTGTAACGTTACACAAAGCAGCAGGAAAAAGCTGCTCTCCTGCATTTCTGGACAGAATTAGCGCTGCAGTCTTAGGGATTGTTTGCTTGTCATCCCCCGGGGTGTCATGTATCCGGCTCTGCTCTTTTTCCAAGAGAATAGCCATTTCTCCACTCCAGAGGAGAGTTGTATTGTTTGAGACGCTGCCGTGCAGAGGTGGGCGTTTTCTCAGAGTTGCCGCGGGGAACCGCCACATGTAGAAAGATAAAGAGGGTAACAGTGGTGGGCTTGGCGATGACCTCAGGAGGGCAGCTCTGTGTCGGAGCCCATCAGAGATGATGTCTCAGTGAGACGCTGATGAGACTGAGGTTAAACTCCACGTGAGAGCAGGTGTGACAGAGTGAGACAGTAAGCAGTTTTTTTATTACATGGATCATGTAGAAGCCCATGAAAGATTCGCTGTTGATTTCCCCGGACCCCCCTAAAGCTCAGCCGGCCCATTTGTGCTGTTTTATTGCCTTTCATTGTTATTTTAAAAGTTTTTATTAAATTTAGTAAAAAAACAAAAACAGAGCAGTATTTAGTCTTTATGGGGTATCAGAGTGATTGTCAGGAACATGCTCAGGTGAAATCTTGTTTTACGTAATGAAAATGAACCCTTCATAATGACTTTTTTTGCATTGTGACATTTTCATGACAATTAAGCCCAGAATATGACATTTACTCTTAATAAATGTCTTTAATGATAAAAGTCACGCTTTTTTCTTGTTTTTGTTCTTTTTAAATATTACTGAGATCATCGTACATCCTGAGATCAGTTTCTGCAGCTGCTCAAACGTAAATATCATTAAACCAAATGTACAGCCATTGCTGGTCTCTGTGATCCAGAGGTTCTTACCCAGGATTCATAGCGGTTCCTCAGTGCCTTTTAGTCCCAGTCTTGCTGGGAAAGGCAGTAAATTTGTGATCTGTAGTGTAGTATCAGTTTAAGCACTTAACAGATGCTTTTAAATCTGCTGAACACAAGAGACTGATCAATAGTCCAGTACTGTGGGCTTAAGTTGATGTATCACACCTCACACAAGCCTGAACAGAATCAGTCTTGTGTGGCCATATCTTAAGACTGATGACAGAAGGTCTCATGCGTTGTGTTTCATTGCAGCTTTCATTAGTTAAGAACTTCCCATGGGGCCGTCTGACTGACATGTAACGCAACCAATCACAGCTTGTTTTGTTCTGTGTCATTTTCCAGGTGGACGGCTAAAGAACCCAACACTCATCTCACAGACAGTCTGTAGAATTTGACCAATCACACGATGACTTTGTTGTTCAGATGTAAGAGCTCACACTGACTACTTTCACCTGTAGAAGCTGTTTTTCTGGTTTGTTTACAGCATACAAATTTCCTGTATGTTTATTTGCATTCTAATAAGGAGTCTGAGGAATAATACGTGTCATTATATCAGTGCTTAAACACTGACTGAAATCTAATGGTGTCCTAAAGGTTTTGCACGTCCAGCTGTGATCTCAGGCTCAGACGCTGAGGTAGAAACCTGACGATGCTCTGAATGTGAAAGTTTTCCACACACCTCTGTTTCAGAGCAATGGAGAGGAACTCTTAGTCTTCCACAGCTCCCAGCACTGAGCATAAAGGGCCTGTAATTGGTAAACGGACACAAGACCCGGTGAATCGGTGACTGAGCGCACAGCTCCGTGCGGAGGGACCTAATTGGTGTCAACGGAGAGCAGCTGGAGCTCTTGTGTTGAAAACTCTGAGCTCCTCTGGTCATTTAGCAGGTGTTTGTTGTTGTTGGTGCAGCTGTGTTGGGTTTGGGATCGTAGCGTGTGCTGATGACTTCAGAAAACATCCTGATGGCCTTTATAATGGCCGTAACCACACATAACGCTCAGCTGGCTTCTGGTTGCCATGGCTGCCCATCCGTCCGCGTTAATTGGAAGAGAGTTTCCAGGGCTGCCGATCCTGGAAGTTTGAATGTGAGGAGATCAGACTGTCTCCTCATCAAAATCAATGCTGAACCAACGTTATTCATGTTATTAAAAATGAAGGTAAAATCAGATCTATATTTTAATCAAACATACATTGTCAAATTAGTTTTTTTTGCAGTATGTACGTTTTAACAGGCAAATATAGATGGATGCATTCACACTGGTGTATTCACAAACAGATGTTTAATCATCAATTAAAGACTCATTATTTTTAGGAAGTGAATGACACTATTTTAATTGTTTTATTTGTTCCACAATGAAAAGACACACAGGATGTTTATTTCTGAAGTGCAGGAAAATCTTTGCCTGTAGAAACGTTTAAACGACAGTAATAATGACGTCTGCCATAACACTAATAACAAACATGAGTTAGTTTTTATATCATAATGAAGCATCAAAACAGATTTTACATTCATCTTTTTATTGAATGTTAATGATCAAAATGTACATATGAAGTATTTAACCATCCACATAAACAAAACTGATGTTTATGCACTTTCATTTTCTCATAATGAACCGTAATGAGTTTGTCATTGTTCTGACTTTCACGTCTGTTTAACAGATTGTTGTCATCGTGTTTCACTGACGTTGGATCGGCAGGTTTTGTGCTGAATGCACATCCAGGGGTGATGCACGGTTCACACCTGTGCAGCCAGCGATGAAATCTGTCAGTGTGAGCTATTAAAGAGACAGAAGCTGTAGCTGCTATCTGCTGAGGGGCTGTAGATCACAGCTGTGTCATATCTGTAAAGTAATGGGTGGCCTTTAAATCGGCTGTAAATCTTCAGAAATGGCCTCTGTCGTGTTTAGCAGCTCTCTGTCCTCGCCCAGCTGAATTATTTCTCGCTGAAGCGGTCTTAAGTTCTGCCCTTTGTTCTTCTCAGGGCAGGTTTGTGATTAACCATTTTTCAGCCTCTCTGACTGGAATTAATATTTGATCACATCCAGTTTTATGGCTAAATACTATGCTGCGCTTCACGCTGAAGGTCAGAAGATGCTTTCACATCATTTTTGACACACATTGTCTCTTTAAGTTCCAGTGTTTTTAAAATGTTGATGCTGCAGTCTGTAACTCTCGCCTCTGTCGCCATCTCTGTTTGAAACATGAAGTTGCAGGTTATTTACATATTTTTAATGACATGTTGATGTGAGATGAAGCCAAACTGACATTTCCTAGAAAATTAAACCTGAAACTCAAATTATAAATTGATATTATATAGTAACTGTTGTGAATCAGGGGAGGGTAAAGAGATTGTGTTGAACACTGATCTGTATTGTTGCTCAATCACTGATTTTTGATTTTTATCAGACCTGGATATTAATCAAATCTTGAAGTAATTTTAATAATGGGAAAATAAAACATGTCGTTTCTGTTATTTTCTTTTACTCAACGCTGAAATACTTCATTACGTTATTTAATGATTTTTTAAAAATCTTCATTTAGCGGTCAGAAACGAGCACATTAATCCATCAGTATTTAGTGCTACATTACAGAAATATTCCCATATTTAATGTGTTGAGTGTGTACATTTAATGTTTTATATATGAAACATTAATATTTCTGTGCAATATTCTGTCTGATATAGAATAATATAAATTTCCATGGATATACAGTCATGATCAGATGTTCAGAACGTTTAGACCCAGTTTAGACCCATAATGTTTATGTTTTGAAAAGGCAGATATTTGAGTGGATGTCACAAATGACTCAACCTTCAGAAGAGATTTCCCCTGATAATGTGTCTGTGTGAATCTGTTGCATGTTTTGTGTCAGCCGTAGACCACGTTTGACCTTCTTTCATGGGAGTATTAGCACTTATTTTCACAGCATTTACTGTGTAACATCTTGTAGGTGATTAGTGAACGAGTAAATTATTCTCCAGCAGAATTTATTGATTCCATTAACCTTTGTGAATTAATCCATCCGTGTCTGATTAACCTAAAACCTTTTAATTCAATTATCAATCAGTCACTCGCTCAGGGATAATGTTCAGCTAATTGCTCCAATCACACGTTTTAATTGTATAATCATCTGTTCGTTTGCAGGGGGTCGTGCTGCAAATTCACATTTTTAGTTATTCTGCATTTATGAACAGAGGATTGTGACGCAAACAGGAAACACTTCAGTTGTTCCAAAGACAGTATTTGTTGTGCCATTTAGTGGGTGTGACCGTCATCTGAATCTGATGACTGTGATGATGTGAGATCAGATGTGGTGCTTCATCAGACGACGTCTGTCCTCCGCTCAGAGATACACAGAAGGAGTTTTGTGACCTTTAGGTGCTTGAAATATTAAAGAGCAAATGAAGTCTTGCTCTGGGTTCTTGTTAAGCTCATTTGTCTGTGGCAGAGCGGGGTGGGGTGGGGGGTTGGGTTCTGGTGCTGTAACTTCAGTACCGTTCCGGTTCTGCTGGCCTAAGCTCTAATAAAGGGACCCGCAGCTCCGTCTGCTAGTCATTTCAACTCCATTTAATTTGTCCCTGTGTGTCTCAGGCAGCTGATATCCGCTCGGAGCTTTTGAGCCCCGCCGGTCCTGATCCGCCTGGCGAATTGGAGAAAAAAGCTTTCCATCCTTTTTTCCCATTCCATTATTTCTTCTACATATGAAGCGGCTGAGCCCGGCGGCGGCGGCTGAACCCGGCTCATCGGGCTCATGTTGTAATTTCACTCTCATGCTGCTGCTGTTTGGCTGTTTTTTTTTCTCAGCACATACAGAAACTCAAGACTCATCACACCGTGTGTCAGGGTTCAGTGTTTTAGAGTCTGGAAATAGCAGGACGAGGGCGGTTTGGTACAAGAGCTTTTATTTCATACTGTTTAAATCCCGCGGCAGGGATGCGGCTATCAGCTCTATAAATTAGATGTTGGTCTTCTCCGGGTTCCTCGCAAGCTTCAGGATTCTGCCAGTTAATTAAATCTGTTCGGAGGACGACTGCTGGCGAAGATCTGAACCCACGGCTGGCTGTCGGGCTCCTGAGCTCGCCAAACGCCGGCCGCCAGCGGATTACACTGTTTAAAGAGCTTCCTGTGAAACAAACACAGACCTGCTGCTGTGTCCAGCTTCTGATCAGCTCATATGTTGCTCTGAAGCCGTTCTGTCTGTGTGAGGTTGTGATGTGCACTCCTAAAAATAAAGGTTCCTCAAAGGTTCTTTACAGTGATAGCACAGAAGAACCATTTTTGGTTCCCTTTAAAAAATCTTTTTGTCAAACATTCTTAAGAATTGTTACTTGTTATAGTTTAAAGAACATTTTCCCATTACACAGAACCGTTCTGTTTCACAGGCGGTTGTTTGTAGTGGAAAAAGGTTCTACAGATGCTAAAGGTTCTTTATGGAAACTGAATAGTAAAAAATAATTCCTCTGTGGCATTGTGAAGCATCTTTTTATAAAAGTGTAGCAGTGATGTTTTGTTTGCTGAGACTGTAAATGAAAGATCAGATTTTATTAAAAGCTGAAGCCTTCTTGCTTATAATACTGTTTGTGTGTGTCTTTGTGTGTGTGTGTGTGTGTGTGTGTGTGTGTGTGTGTGTGTGTGTCTTTTTGTGTGTGTGTCTTTGTGTGCGCTTGTGTGCATGTGTGTGGTTGTGTGTGTGTGCATGTGTTTGCGTGTGTGTCCTGCAGTGTGTATCAGGTGGTTGTAGAAGAGGAGCGTCCGCGGCGTTCCCGGAGAGCTGCAGAGATCCTGAGGTGTTATCCAATCCCCATCCACTTCCAGAACGCATCCGTGCTGAACTTGCAGTATTACTTCACTGCAGAATTCCCGGCCTCCCGGATTCAGGGATCCCTGCCCTTCACCGTGGGAGACAACCGCACGTATGACGGCTACTGGAACCTGCCGCTGCTGCCACACAAGAGTTACAGCATTTACTATCAGGCTGTCAGCACAGCCAACGGGGTGAGACTCAAAACTACACGCTTATACATCCTCACCGTTTCACACCTGTTTCATTGTTTGACAGACGCTGAGAAAAGTGTGTGTGAGAACAGAAACAAATGCTATCAGCACTCAGATAATCTGATAGCCTTTAAAATCGCGTGTGTGTGTGTGTGAGTTAATAGTTATGAACAATAATTAGTACTTACTTGTGTTGTTTATTGTGATGCAGCAAACGTGTGCAGAGCCGTATCTCTGAGATGCAGTTAAGACTCACACAATGAAATGATTGCATTTATACAGGCGTGCAGTTTGAAGGTTGTTTTCAGAACACACTGTCCTAAGTTAACGTTTAGGATTAATCGTGTCTCTTGTGACCTGCACCTCCTCAGCCGTTCTCACACTCGTGTTCTGTAAAAATAATCTTTACGCTCTTCTTCACGTCAGACGCTGCTGTTTTTAATTGCTCCCAATTAGCAAAGCGCCACCAATTACACCAGCAGCTTCTCTTCTCCCTGGTGACAGTAATTTAGAGAAAAACAAAAGTCCGTCCACACAGAAGCCCAGCGAGACTCTCCTGACCTTCAGCGTAAACGCCTCCATTTTCCTCCTGCTCCAATTATTTCCTTTGAGAAGTTACAGATTTATTTTGCTACTTTATTCTCTTCACAGTAGAAGTTGTTTAATGTTTTGGCAGGTCAGATTATAGGCAGGCAGGAACTGAACTTTCTCTTACGTGTTCTCAGATGATTATTAACAACCTGGGCAGAAACTGTTTTTTTTTGTATTTATATTTATGCATTTGCTTATTTTGTTAGAAAGTGATCAGATGTAATGCAGCTCATTTGAACATGATAATATGTTAATTCTCACAGTGTGCCGCTCTCAGCTCTTTATCAAACTAATATTTAATAAATATGTTGGACCGGCGGAACATGCAGAACTTTTCCACGCTGCAGAAATCCGGAGCAAAACGTTATTAGTAAATCAATTAGCTGAAGAGTTTAGTCTTGTGTTTTCAGACAGCATAAGAAGCAAAACTTGTGTTCTTATAAACACAGTCTGCAGGGAAAATGTCATTTATAAGAGTTCCAGCCAATGAAATAAAATTGAAGTTAGACTTCAGCCTGAATCAGATGAAAAGTGTGGATTTAAAGGGCCGGTACTTAGCAGCTGTTCACTGATGCATTATTAACACTCGAATCTAATTGGAAATTAGAATTATCAGCCATCTCTCTGTTTTATATGCAAATTGACCCTAATGAAAAGGCGATCCTTTATTTCTGCGCGGGTGAGAGAGTCGCTTCACCCGCTCCATAATTCAGCGTGTCTAATTGGAGGCTGTCGGCCTGCGGTAGCGCGTGTGCGTGGATGTGATTAGCAGCCCACGCTAACAAACACTTCTTACAGAAAAAACTTTGTTATAAAACTAGCAAAACCTTCTTCTGTTGTTCCATCTTTGTGTGTGTTTCCTCTTTAAATATGTGCCCAGTGTGTGTGTGTGTGTTGTGAGACCCACGACATTTGCCCACAACTCCCAGCAGATCTCAGGGAAGGTCGGCTAACCGCTGTTCCACGAGAAGCTTATTAGAGAAAACAACCTTCAGCTCCACGCGTCAGGAAATCACACAAGTTGCTTCAAATCAAACTTTTGATGTTTATCTGAGGTCGTAAGAAAGACGTGTTTCTGCATAGAGGCTTTGTTTCAGGAAACCTTACAGGTAAAATATTCTATTAAAATAATATATAACTTAAAAACTCCAGTCCCGGAACAGTTTTGGGAAAGAGGAGAAGAGTATCATAAATGTTTCTGTAATGAATATACGTTATTTTATGGTCTCAGATATTTCGCAGAGCAGAGCAGCCTGTGATTGGTCCACTGAGGGTCTTACAGGAGACATTTATACATAGATTCAGTGTATTGGTTGTGTTAAATACAACCCTTGTGTTTTTCCCTCACCGTAAGTAGAAGCAGCAGCCCTGCTAGATTCTGTCTAAAGCCCCAGTGCATCATGGGATTTCCCACGGCAGAAAAGACACATTTAAATCTGCTCCTGTTTTTATTAACCCCAAAAAATCAGAGGTGTGTGAAAGAAATCTAAAGGATGTATTTTCGGTGGTGTTTGATCAGTGCTGAATGAACTCAGTGTTTGTGTTCAGTGCTGAATCTGTATGGCATCTGTACAGCTTTATGTCTGTAATGCCTGTTTTTCTGTGATGACGCTTGAGGGATTTGAGATGGTTTCTCCCCCCCGTCCTCATGAATATTCATGGGCTGTTTGTTTTGTTTGCAAGACCCACCCAGAATTCAGCACATCTCTGTTTTGTCTGAAGTTTGCGGCTGACAGATGAGTTTTGCTCTCCAGCGTTTCAGAGCTCTGCTTTGCTTTAATTCTGTCGGCTGTGTTTGTGTGTGTGTCTGGAGCTGTAGTCTCTCTCACAGCGTCATGCAGATGGAGGTGTGAGACACACGTGTTGTCTGTCTGACAGCCTGTCTGTGTCTTTTAGTCTCACACACACACTCACACACTCACACACACACACACACACACACACACAGTGTTGTGTGAATCTGTTTCTGTTGTGATCTGAGACACACTTTTAGAATCATTATTATTTGACTCATTATAATTAGTTTTAATTTAACATGATTACACACTGACCTTGAAAACAACAGGCATTTATTAAATAAAAAACTAAACAAAAAAGCCTCTTTTAATGCTGAATTTCTCTGATGACCAAATACAAATGAATGTGAAAATAACACAAGAAGAGAATTTCTGCAGAATGAATCAGCCTCAGTTATTTTGTTCTGAAATCATTGAGAGGCAAACACTAACACTGATTATGATGAATCTCAGCCCTACAGTAAAGATTTTTCCATGAGCATTGTGGTCAAATGAATATGAATATTTTAACATATCATAGAAATCACTGGCTCTCGTTTATATTTGTATGACATGACTGATTAGATTTATTTAGATTAGAATTATTACAGTTTTGTTGAGTCTCCAATCATCTCCAGGAATGGCATCACTGTGATATTTAGCGATCTGTAAAATCTCTGTAATGTTATAAGACACAAGACTCTTTTTTACATGCTGAAGATTATGAGAGAAACCTGCTGTAACTGTTTCTTTCTCTCTGTCTCTCTCCTCTCAGGAAACCAAAATCGATTGTGTTCGTGTTGCTACTAAAGGTGAGTGTGATTGAAACATGTTCTGTAACAGCGGTGCAGATCTCTCCAGCATGCTCGCTCCGATAACTCACAGATAACTCACTGATAACTCACTGATAACCGGCTGAGCTCAGTATAGGATTACTACTTACTGCACACTGTACACTGAATAAATGAAGCCCAATGGCAGAGTCACAGCTAACAGAAACCTTCTAACGCTCCTTCAGTAAGACTCGTGTAAGTTGTGTAACATATGATGGTGAGAAAATGATTTTTAAAGAACTGTCCCTTTAATGAAAGTGGGGTAAATACACGTCTCTCTGTAGCCATGAAACAGCAATCAACAAACACGACATGAAAATGCAGAAATTAGCGCGTCGCTGCAGAGGAGCTGCATGCTGCATTTTACAGGGCTGTAGGGAAACATCACGCATCACAACAGATGGAGAACGACTCCAGTGAAACGCTGATGACTTTCTGTATCTGGGTCCAGAATCTGCGTTTGTGGTGTATCTCGTGACCTCCTGTGGACCGTTAGGAGACGTGGAGCAGCCGTTAGCAGCGCGCCGCTCTTTCTCCTGAGCTGTTTGAGATTTAATTGAGCACAGATGGTACATAATCTGTTTTCCTGTCCACATGCCACATCTCTAATGGTGTCAAGCCTGTTTCATGCAAATGAGAAATTGTGCTTTTAGTATTTGAGACAATCAGGGACAGGAAACGCATCAGATGCTAGTTCTCTCTGGTGTGCAGTAAATCATGGGAGACAGCCTCTACGATGTTATAGTCCTACTGTAGCTCCAGCAGACCTCAGATGTGGAGATCAGGAGAACATCTCACATTATTTCCTCTGCAGAGACATTGTTAAACCTTCAGGACAGACCAACTATGAGCTCAGAGATGGTAGAATAATCACATGCAGCGACTAAAACACAGATTATTTTGTGTTCACTTTAATCAGATGTTCTTCAAGAGTCCTTAAAATAAAAAAAAACACTTTCAGAGGATGCTGTGAGATAAGTTCATATGACAGACCATACACACACACACACACACACACACAAATCCACAAACTCCAGACGAGAACTTCAGAGATCTTCAGTGTGAGCATGTGAAATAAGATCTTTCTCTCTTTCTCCAGCTCTGTTCCAGAACCCAGACGTCTTCTGAGTCCAAAACCTGTAATGATACAGAAATTATTCTCACAATTGATTGACAGTGATATTCGATATGGAGTGAAATACTGTTTTTGTTCTTACATTAGACCATTTTTATGAATAATAAGTTGGTATTGAAAGATTGTAATTATAATCATTAGGCTTCACCTGGAAGCGCTGCTGCAGAGTGTGAGGCGCGCTGATGCCGTCTGTGGTTCTGGAGGGGAGTGTGTGTCTTTGCTCTGCTTTAATAACCCTGCAGATGTAACATGCCTCAGCCTGTCTGTCTCTCTCTGCATGCTCTCCTGGACCTTCTCTTGTTGTAGCTGCAATAATTGTGACACAGCTGACCACACCGTATGTGCGCATCGCACCTGCTGCAGGCGACAGCCAACTGACAGGTCAGACCCTAAACTGTCTACCTCGCTGTGTGTGTGTGTGTGTGTGTGTGTGTGTGTGTGTGTGTGTGTGTGTGTGTGCATGTATGCGTGTGTGTCTGTGTGTGTCTGCATGCGTGCGCGTGTGTGTATGTATGTGTGTGTGCAAGCATGTGAGTGTGTGAGCACCTTTGTGTGTGTGTGTTATTTACCATGTATTGGGGACAAATTTGCACCCAAAAGTCAGAAAAACCTGACAAATCTGAGCAAAACCACTTTTTGGAGACGCCCTTATTGTGAAAATGCTGTGAGAAAAACTAACATCAGGGTCATAGTTTACCACGAGTGTAAATATAGAATAATGAACACAAACATATCTGCAGAAATTACAGTTAATTGTCATAAAAATAAGGTCACAAAGTGAAAATTGAAAGGGTCTTAAAAACAGACTCAATATTCTTGTAAGAAAAGCAGCATTTTATTTTCTCCAGTATTCATTTTTTGGTGAGATGTAACCTGAATGTGTTTGTGAGAGATCGTGTGTGTGT
>JBAJNP010008034.1:0-21134 GCA_036877545.1 Yasuhikotakia modesta | reverse complement strand
TCAGTGTACGTTACTGGAGGAATAAACGTCAGTGCTGTTGCGTTTTCTGCCCCTCTTTTATCTCTGTCAGTGATTCAGAGATGTGATTTATGACCGCCCGCTGTCTGTCAGGATCATCCATCAAATCAGCGGGTGATGCTGTCCGTCGCCCCATTGTACATCATTCTCAAAACCTGTCACTCACTTCCATTAACTGTTCCTCTGTCGCTGTCCTCCTCAACTCTCTCTCTCTCTCTCTCTCTCTCCTCATCTTCCTTCAATCACAGGCGTCTCAATTCTCCTCTTTTTCTGTAAGTTAAGCACTTTCAGGCGTGTTGTGGAGCCTCAGCCGCTTCATGAGCAGTTAAGACTCTGATTTATTAATAATAAAAATAACACTGTATATACAGTTCAGATATAGTTTGTATCCATGCCACGAAATATGTTTTTAGCCACTGTTATGAAAGCTGTCTGTGTCGCAGTTAATGAATGTTTAAGTGTCATTCTGTGTGTAGGACCAGAATCACGAGAGATGAATTGATTTCTCATCAGTTCTTTAAAAACAGAAAGAATGAACAGGAACATGTGATTTGTGTTTGACACTGATAGATACTGATACTGTTGTGTGTTATCTTGCAGAGTTGTTTACTCTGGTTATTATTAACTATTTGATTAATTCCTGTTTATTGAACATTAGTTCTTATTGAACTTTAGTTGCTGTGGTCCAAAGCATTTGAGCTCTCTGTTCAGCGATGGACTTCATTTCAGCACCTTCAGACTGTTTGATTTCATTCACAAAACAGTGACTTTGAATGTAAGTTTCTCAGAGAACTTGAGACTCACAGCGACTGTCCTCATGTCCCGCTGAACTGTGGAACCGTTTGATTGAATTACAGCGTTAAAAATTTAATGCGCTGCTTCTGTGCATGAATAACTCTGTTCAGTCAGGCAGTGATGTGTTACGAGTAACAACATCATTCATACAGAAACACACGTCTCTTCTGTGCCAGGGCTGCAGTGTGTGCTGCAGTTAATGCGTCCTCAGTTATGATGCTTCACTGTTGTACTGACAGATGCATGTATTCAGATCTTTTAAACAACACAAGATTACTTCCTGCATTTCCTGCACCGCAGCAGCTGAGTTGGGATTTGTAGTTTTGTGTGATTTATCAAAGTCTCAGCATGCTGTAGATCAGTGTGCCGCAAGACCCCTGAACTCTGTTTAGAGAGCGTTAAATAAACCCAGAGCAATTCTGACTGTCATAACGTGATAAAAATCAATAGAGTCCAACAGAGGCTGCCTGTGTAATGCTAACTGCAGTAGATATTAGAGCACTAGCATGATCTGTTTTATTACGTGTGTGTGTGTGTTTAAAGCTATGAAGAACAGAAAGGTCTGATGTATGTTTGAAGTGCTGTATTAAATTACACATGTATTTTTTTTATAAGACTGAACTTTTTTTTAATATCATCCTCTTTCAACTTTCTTTCCTAAACTCCATAAAAAGTGCCACATAACTTCATTTCTGGTGCATGAAATTTCCAGCAGCACATTTTCACACGATGATTAAAATGATGCCAGAGGAAATGATACAGATCACATTCACTTTGATCTGTCAAAGCGCAGAATGATGAACTCATACAGTTTAGAATACAGTTCATCATATCACATACATCAGTCTCTCTGATCACATTTACAGTAATAAGAACTGACTCAGATACTGTATACATGCATCAGATGTGAAGGCGCATTTAATGCGTGTGTTTTGTCTTTGCTGCTGGGAATCGTGCAGTGAATTCCAGCTGCTGCCGTGTTGAGACTGGAGTGTTTCCAGTGGATTAACAGTATAAACACTTATGGTTGATTTATGATGGACAGCCTCAGGGTTTGACCTCATACATTTGTTGTGACACAGATTGGAGGGTTTACAGAAGTTTGACATGAAATCTCAGTCGTTCCAGCAGCTTATTTTTTGTAAGTGTTGTTGTTTTCATTGCTCTGAAATAGCACAACACTTTTCTGGGTGTTTGAAGAACAGGCTGTAGAAGCTCTGAGGATAGATCATGTGTTCTGCTATTCTACTCGCATTTAAGAACTTCTGAAATCTAATACAGTGTAAATCATTTGTGCTACAAAGCTTGTTTAACAGAGAATGTGTGTACATGTGAATAGTTGGGGGTAACTTTAGTGTCAGAATAAACATTGAAGTACTTTAAAGTTAGAAAGTGTTTGTTGAGAGCAGCGTTATTCCCCAGACTGGCAGAATGTCAACGTAATAAAACGTGCATTAAAACCTTTTAACTGCCTTGAATCAGACTCTCCTCAAGCCTGCTGTAATTTTATTAGGTTGAAGAGAGCTACACATTCACTAAGATGTGACGTGGTTGATGCGTTTCTCATTTAGCCGTCTGTCTTCCATCCGCAGCACTAACAGCACTGATCCCTCCAGCTGAAAGGTGTCATGGTAACTGTGCTTGTTTAGATCATAAATACATTTGTGAAGCGCCATTAGCAACTATCGTAAAAATCTCATAAACAAAGAGAGGCAGATACATGCCAGTCCCTGGAAATATTACACCATGATTTAACTGTGTGTAGTTGCACAACATTGAACGGTTAGAAAACAATCAAATGCTAAGCAAAGACTACAGCACCCTCAGCTGAGACTGGAACCACAAAGACCTTCCTAAGACTTAAATATATATACACAGATATAACACAAAACACATCTCTCCTCTCTGACATCACCAGTGTAGAAACACATTCTGTGTGCAGTCAAGCGTCAGTCAGTCAGAGAAATGTTCATGGCAGAAGATCGTGGTTTTGGAGGAAATGTGTAAATAGGACATTGTGAACTTTTGAAATATCTTAAAAAGCAAAATCTATATTATACATCAACTTCAGTGTGTTTAGTTTTATATAATTCAGAGGGAAGTTAGAGATTTGTGTGCATTCATCACAGCTTAGATTAAACCATCACTGTTTGTTACTCTGCACATATAGTTGCAGTAAACAGATGAAAGCTTGTGGGCTTTTATTGATAAAGTACAAAACACACAAACTTCTGTGAAAGAAATTATTGTTACGTTTGAAGGATTATAGTTGGATTGTTTATTCTCTTGTCTTTTAATTAAAGCCTTTTATCACATTTTTGTTTCTGAGGAACACAAAAGAGAACATCTTTAAGTGATTATTTTTGATTATTATTAAGTGATATTTTTGGTTAATATGTTCTTAACCAAACAACAGCAACTCATTGACTGACTGTATGGGAACAAAATCATATTAAATTTTCATAAAATAATCTGTGTTCCACAAAAACAACATAGTTCTGAAATGAGATGAGGGTAAATGATATAAAATGCAAAATGTTGGGTAAATGATCACTTTATTACAGAATTTAATATAGAATATATAAAACATACAAGCAAAGGTTTTAAACCTCTTTTTTGTGTTTTTCAGTGTATGAACATGGGGAGGAGTCCAGCGTCCAGCATTCCACCGCAGGAGAGGAAGACAACGACAGGCACGTAGAGGAAGAGACTTCTGAGAGACCCACTTCCAAAGACAAAGACGACAAAGAGTCAGACAACACAAGCAGTAACAGTTCCCAGAACTCCCCAGCCAGTGTTCTGTCCAACCAGGATGTTGAGCTGGAGTCTCATCTGAGTGACTGCAGTGAGAGACTGTCCGACTTCAAAACCTCACCATCAGGAAGTCAGAAGTACACAGAGAACCACAGCTCCACACTGAAGGATGACATGCACAGTAGCTTGGAGAAAATGAGGGCTGTCTATTCCAATTTCCTTTCAGACTCCTACCGGTCCAAGATTGGAGAAGACTTGAAGGTTGCTAACACTGGCAGTAAAACAAACTGTGACAGCGCCAACAGGAGCACCAAGAGTGAGTTTGACTGGCACCAGGATGCGCTTTCAAAAAGCCTGCAGCAAACACTGTCCCCAAAACTTGTGTCAAAACCTCATCTGTTCAGATCGGTCCACCTGTACAGACAGAGTGGTAGAGCGAGTGGTACAGCCTTCACTGGAGCCAGTCGCTTCCGCTGCAAAGATTGTAGCGCCGCTTATGACACTCTGGTGGAGCTGACGGTGCACATGAACAAGAGCGGCCACTACCAGGACGACAACCACAACAAGCAAAGCACTGCCTCCACTTCATCTTCCAAGAACCGCAAGAGGAACCTCCAAAACATGGAAGGCAAGGAAGATGCACAGAAAGTGCTGAAGTGCATGTTCTGCGGCCACTCTTTCAACTCCCTGCAGGATCTGAGCGTCCACATGATCAAAACGAAGCATTACCAGAAAGTGCCTTTAAAAGAACCTATTCCAGTTATCACTCCCAGATTAATCCCACCAGCAAAGAAACGTGCTTTTGAAATCCTAAGGCCTTGTTCACCTGATTCCACCACAGAGGCCTCAGGTTACAGTGAGGCACAAAGATCACCTGGTCTTGTCAACACTCCCAACAACCGTTACGGCTATCAGAACGGTGCTAGTTACACGTGGCAGTTTGAAACATGCAAATCTCAGATCCTTAAATGCATGGAATGCGGAAGCTCACATGACACTCTTCAACAGCTCACCAGTCACATGATGGTCACAGGACACTTCATCAAAGTTACAAACTCAGCTTCCAAGAAGGGCAAACATCTAACCCTGAATCCTGTAGCGGTGGAGAAAATGCAGACATTAGCTGAAGCAACAGTAAATGACCTTGAAGAATCAAACGTTTCACCAAAAAGAACCACATCTGGAGACTCAGAGAGGACAACTCAACCTTCACCTGACAAAGCTAAGAAAAATGGAGACAAACAAGAGAAAGAGGAACAGAAGGTAACTGATGCTGGTTTCAAGTATCCATATTTAAGAGAAGAAGATCTGGAGGAGTCCAGCGGAGGGGGCGACATTCTGAAGTCTTTAGCAAATACAGTGGCTTCAGCAATTAATAAAGCTCAAACAGGGACCCCCAGCTGGAGCGCTTACCCCAGCATCCACGCAGCATACCAGCTCTCAGGGGTGATGAAGACCACCCCTCCTCCCATCCAACTGAAGCCAAGCCTCAACCACAGACCCTTCTATCAGGGACTTCATGGACTAGAAGGTTTTCATGGACATCATAATTCAGACAGTTATAAGGAGAGAGATGGTGCATCAGTAGAAAATGATGATGACAGTGATTGTCAGGACGATGACTCTTCCTCTTTAAAGCTGGGTGCAGATTGTGTGAGTGAAGAGAATGATCCAGTCAAAGGAAAGTTGAGTCCAGCTTTTTCTGACAGAGGAAAATCTCCCAGCCCCCCCTCCAGCAACAGACACAGCAGTTCTCCAGAGTTTTTCAGCCGCTCCCAGAAAGTTCTTAGTGGAAACCCTCTTAGCGCACTGCAGTCTGTCTTGAACCATCATTTGGGTAAAGCAAACAAGCCCAGGTCTAAAAGTGTTCTTTCCCATTGCACACAGTCTCAGTTTGCTAAACTGAGTAGAGGTTTGAAAAAACCAGTAACAACAGTTTCTACAGCTGCTGCCATCAGGGCTAGCGATAGTTTCATGTACACAAGTGAAGAGCAGCCAATAGACTTAACAAAAAACAAACACAGCAAAAGAAACTCCTCAGTCTCATTGCATCCCTCCACTTCAGTGCCTCAGAAACATGCCCTCTCTGACATCGCAGATATGGTGAAAGTTCTTCCAAAAGCCATCACACCAAAGCCCTCAGTGCCATTGAGAATGCCTGCCATGAAGCTGGAGACCGACGTGCGGAGATTTGAAGATGTGTCCAGCGAGATATACTTGATTCACAAGCGTAAAGGTCGTCAGTCCAACTGGAATCCCCAGCATCTGCTCATCCTTCAGGCTCAGTTTGCCTCCAGCCTTTTTCAGACATCTGAGGGCAAGTATCTCCTCTCAGATCTCGGTCCTCAGGAGAGGATGCACATCTCAAAGTTCACCGGCCTTTCCATGACCACCATCAGCCACTGGCTGGCCAATGTAAAGTACCAACTCAGAAAAACAGGAGGAACCAAATTCTTAAAGAACATGGACACCGGTCATCCAGTCTTCTACTGTAACGACTGCGCTTCACAATTCAGAACACCCTCTGCGTTTATATCCCATCTTGAGAACCATCTGGGATTCCAGATCAAGGACATGCAGAAACTGCCTGTAGAACACTTAACAAAAGTAACAGAACCAGAACTTTCAAAAGCTATCAAAAGCTCCCGGCCAACAGACCCACAGATCACAGAGGAAACAGACTCAAAGTTCAAATGCAAGCTTTGCTCTCGGACGTTTGTCAGCAATCATGCAATCAAACTTCATCTGAGTAAAACTCACAGTAAATCTCCAGAGAATCACTCACAGTTTGTTGAAATGGACACAGAGTAGATTTGATCATTTTTAATACTTGTATCTTGTTGATCTTTTATAAAACACGGGTCAAATTTTCTAATTTGTGTTTAACCTTTTTCCCAATATTTTAAGCAGCATTATGTAAAAATGCTCAGATTTCAGTTTCAGAATAGAAATGGATGCACTGGCTGGGATAGATGGACATGGACTGTTAGCTAATAAATAATCATGAAGAATTATAGTTGTTTTTGCTCCCTGTTTAAATGCACCACCAGTAATGAAATGTGATAATGCTTGAGACTAAACGCTGATGTCTGCATGCAGTAGCTCTGGCTATGATTATTTATTTGTATATGACAAGTTTAAACTGTTATGTTTACCAACAAATCAATCAATGCATTGATCTGATAATGAAACACAGCAGCCAGACACATTAAAACCATTTTCTGAAATGTTCAGTTTATTTGCTCTGTAAGTTTGTCACAATAACAGAAGCACTTTAATAAAGGTTTGCTCATGTTTGGTTGCAGATTTAGCGTCTCAGCTAACAGAATGACTGACATGAGGATGTGTCACGTTACTGTATATTTAACTGCAGAAAACGAGTGTCTCACTGAAAAACAGAGTGAGATAAACACCTTTTATACCAATATAAATAAAACATCAACATTTTCTAACTGTTTACAAGTGTTCAGATTTATTATCATGAATGAAGCAAAGATGAAATATAATCACAGCCTTGGTTTAAAAAAAAACAAGACTGAAAGATGAAGATGAAAACCAAAAATGTTCATATGTTCTTTTTCAGAAAAAAAATGTCACTGTGTATTTGCTCCTGATATTGAGTTTATTATGTTAACAGATTTGACCCTGATCAGTTTTAATGTAAACACTGTTTATGAACAGAGGCTTCAGGTTTGGCTGTTAATCTCATCCGCCCCATTCAAACAAAAACAGAACTATGTCAAATAAAAGTTATGGATTAATATGAGCATGACAGCATAACTGGGCCAAAAGTGTAACATTATTGAATGCTGTGCATTAGCCTGAGCCACACATTCACGCAATACTGACAAGTATTAATAACTCACTGCCGTTTACAGACAAGAAAAAACATTAAACAATAAAACATTTATTTTAAAGTCATTTGAGATTTTTTGAACATTACAAGAGAACGAGAGCTGCACTCAGATAAACAATCAGCTTTAAATGAGACAACAACTCATTTAATAAACTGTTTATGCAGGAAAGCAGGAAAAATAAAACTGCATGATAAAAGAATAACAAGCATTGAGCAAATCAACAATTACATTTATTACATCATTAATAAATAAATATTGTTGGATGATTTTTAGATTGTGTCACTCATCTGCCTGTCATGTGCATCAACAATAATTTAATTCATCATTTTATTAAACAATTTTAAAGCACACAGAAATGAAACATTTTAAGTGCACTAACTGGACTGATAAAAGCATTTGTGAGCACTTGGAACCACTAACCAGTTTGATTGTATTTTAAACTTCACCCAAAGCCTGAGATTAAGTCTCTAAACCGCAGCATCATAAAAACCTGCTAAGCTAATAACAACAACTAAACGCAATAACACCCATGACCTGTCCACCACAGTAACACACAGGGTCTCGTGGTGGACATTCATCTGTGGATAATTCTTCTGCAGACAGCGTGAAACAAACCCAACACATCTGAAGACCTGAGAGGTCCATGAAGTGTAATCAGAGCATGGCAGATGTTAATGGAGGTGTCACATCACACCGAGAGAGTCTGACTTTTCTACAGCAGTGACATTTCAGCGCAGGTTCAGAGAGCGTCTGGACTCTTAATGAAGAGCATAATTAACATACTGTAATTGTTCTGAGCTCGTGACGGTTCTGACAGAGCCCACGTTCCATGTCTGATTCTGTGCTAATGTAATCCGCTCTCCTGCCGCTGACGTGACCTTTCCTGATGGAGTTTCTCTGAAGGATGTTTTGATGGATTGATTTATCAGCATCTTAAAGCGCAGCAGTAGCATCAGTTTCTGTCACGGAGGATCTTCGGCAGAACGAAGGACGTCTGGCAACAAAAGAGAGGAAAACAAAATTAGACAGAATTGAAGTCAAGCACTCAGTTAAAATGTCGCAGTGATTTGTTGGCTATGAACATTCACTCATCAGCATCAGGGGCAGTACTGACAAACTGTTCCAGTCATTTCATCTCATGGGAGTGACAGTAAACCAGAGAAGTTTCTGTACCTTTAGAAGAGCAGATGACAGCCTGTAATCCAGCCGGATCTCATAACTCCCTTCACCTGGTGTTTGTGTAGCAACATTCAGAGCAGTCAGGCCGCAGATGTCTGTCAGTCTGAGGCACAGATGAGGGATTATTCCACCGTTTATCCACAGGGATAGAAGCTGCACTGCTGCAAATGCCACGTGAGGAGAACACACTATGAGCTCTATGCATCACTATTTCTCACAATTTCCCCAATTTCCATGTTATTGGACCGGGTATAAAAACAGCTGACAGACCATCATCCTGAACTCCTCTTCATCTGCTGGAACATGCAGACCAGCGCAGAGGTCCAGATGGAATTTAAGGAACATGTGAAGGTCCATAATTCCACATACCAAACTCAGTCCTCATTAGAGTTAAACTCCTACCATCACTGCAGGAGGAATCCAAAGACAAGACGCAGGGTCTCGCTGGACCTCGACTGCAGGGTCTGACAGCATTAGGAACTGATTGATCTGCAGGCAGCAGAGGAACATCAGACTCTGTTTTCTCCAGCAGGACTGATACCTGATCAAACAGACCTCTGAACTGCCAGACTCAGGCATCATTAGCAGCGGCCGCTGGACGACGGCCATGTGGTGTTGGTGCCGGGGGACGTCCGCTGATGTGGGGGGTCCGCGAGTCTGAAACACCATCAGCTCTTCTGTGAAGCAGAGAGGAACCGTGAGGAACCGGTTTCAACTTCTCTCACTCTCAGATTCTCTCTAACTCTCTCTCACCTCCTGTCAAATAAACACACAAGAGAACAGACAGATTGAATAACAGGAACAGGAATTAAACAGGCAGTTCAGTGAAGTGTGAAATTAACCCTTGATTGATGATAAATCTGGGAATGATGGCTGAAACTGTTTGAATAAACAACAATAACTATTCATCAGTGATTGTTCTGGAGAATCACATGCTGAGGAGGAGGTCATCTTCAAACATCTACAAACATCTTCAAACATCTACAAACATCTACAAACATCTTCAAACATCTGCAAACACATTGTGAGAGTTGCAGTGAAGAGGGTTCAGATACGATGACATGAAAACACCCTGACTATTACCACAGCCGTGACAGTAATAAAACTCTGTAACAGGTGCCAGTGTAACAGTTTGTATAATTAGCAGTAATTAATGATGAGGGCCTGTTTGTATCTTAAATGATCCCATTAGCTCTTGTGTCTGATCTCAGCGACTGATTTAACCGTTAGATCATCAGTCATCTGTCCCTCTCACATCTCATCACTACAGCTGGACAACAGCAGAGAAAATAAAGTGCCATAATGCATCTAAGAAGCACAATTCACTGCCATCAGCTAAACTCCTGAGATCTCTGCCCGCAGACAGACCTGCTGAGAGCAAAAGGCAAGCAGGGCTAGCACCATAAATCCCAATTACACCCGTCACACATGGCCTTATTTCCACAGACAACAGCACAGAGCACAAACACACGAGATCCCCACAGGAGAAACAGACCAACAGGTTTTACAGACAAACAGGAAATCCGTGTGTGAGGTGGAGGCAGTAAACTGTGTGTTTGACAGGGAAGATGATCAGTTAATCCTGGCAGTAATTGGGTGTGTGGATCCGACAGAAGGCAGTAATGAAGTCTGTTCTGCTCGTCTCTCTCAGGTGCTCAACATGCAAATCTGCCTGACAGTCAGTACGTCTCTGTCTGCTTAACAGACAGTATAGAGTTCCTTAAGAGTCAAAAATCATTAGCCCCTGATTCCTCCCTGTGTGTGTGTGTGAGGACCCTGCAGAACCTCAGGAGGTGTGTGAGGAACATCTTGACATGAGAATGTGTGAGGCTCTGGAATAAAGACATGCTCTGGAATAAAAAAACATCAAACTAATAATTATCAAAATAATTATTAACAACAAACAACTCCCACCCTCAACACACAGCTCAGCAAACAGAACAACCCACAAACAAACACAGATCTATATTACACACAATAAAGAATAAATTGTGTAAATTTGCCTGCAGACGGAATAAGTCTATAAACCTCAGAGATATTAAACAGAAACATCCCACTCATCTCTCATTGCAGCTTTAAACCCAAAGACCACCCAAAGACCCCCAGTCCTCCTGTAGAAGTGTTACTTATCACTTCATGGGTGACATTGAACTTCCTGTGGCCCGGCGCCGAGACCCCCCATCGTTCTTCATCCCCTGTAACAATTCAGTAATGAAGTATTGATTCCACATTCTCCTCTTACGGGTGATATTAGATTTGGTTTGATAAAGTGTGAGGAGGGCCTGTAATCTGCTCTTCCTCTTCCTCTCCTGTCTGTAAAACAAAGTGCCACTAGAGAGATAATGATCAGACGACATCCATGAGCTCATTTCATCAGTTTGTAACACTTGACACTGAAGGGCTGCGTGTCTCACACACTGATGTCCATGCTGGGGTCTTATTCGAAGCCCTGCATTTTCCTCTAATTTATAGCCCCCGTGTGCCGGTTACTTTGATAGGACGTGTTTGGATGCGGCTGGGATATTAGAGTTGCACCTGGCTAGCAGGTTTTTACACGGCCATCAGGGATAAATGCGTAACGTCAGCAAACACAACAACATCTCACAGCTGCTCCAGCGATGTGGCCATTAGGAGGCAGAGCAGAAGATCTATGAGATGAAAACCCATGACATGAAGCTTCATTCCGGTCCTGACAGACTTCTGAAGGAACAAAAATATCAACAAAACACTCGTGTTTTAAAAGCTGCTCTCGCTTGAACACTGTGTTTGCGTTGATCCTATAAAACAAGTTTAAAAAATTTCTATGGCCGAATCATTCTGAACGAATGTAAGATGTTGCCAAGCTTATCATTACACCAGTAACACACTTATTTACTGTATTTACTGTATTTCTTTGTGTTCATTCTCTCATGCAAAGTGTGACTGAAGCTACAACATACAATCTATGTAAGAAATTAACAGACTTGTTTTCTTTGTCTTGTTCAGCCGTGTTTGTTCCTCCCCTGAGCACCAGAGACTCTGTAACTGCTGCTCTCAGTGATCATGTTCCCCTGTGAAAACCACCTACAGTCTCATCAGCTACATCAGCGGCAGGTGAAGATGAATGAACCAACCTGTGCTCATCAGTGGGTGCATTTCAGTGTCAGACACGCTAGGACTGCGCTGCTGCTGAAACGGCGTTAGGACTGAGACACAGGGTGACGTTGGTGGAGATGAGCTCAAGAGATAGAAAACTACAACCCCAAAAACTGCCAAACACACGTTTGCAAAGTACAATCCCTGCTGAACAGACTCTCTTATGAGATGCTTCATCTCAGAATACAGGAAGCTGAGATCATCAAAAATGCAGGAAACTCTTTTACAGATCCACACAGACAATGACCTGAAGCCAAGACTCAAAAATGGTCCTGCTGGGAGACCTACAAGTTCAGCACGTTCTCCTCTGAGTTAGTGTCTAAACCGAAAGCAAACAAACTCTATAAATGACCCACAATAACTCACAGTATTCTCTGAAGAAATCCTTCTGCGTTTAGATCTTCCATGAACAGTGTGAAGAGTCTGTAATGAGAATGTTCTGCCTGAGGATCTGTGTGACACGTATCTGAAATATGTTAGAGAGAAACAGAGAGTCGTTCAGTCCTCAGAACCACCATCACATCTCAGGGTCCAGCAGCACATGAGGAATGAGTCCCACATACAGACCTGCCATCCGCTCCATACGTCCCAAAAACGCCATCTTCTCTTCCTCATCTCACCATCTGAAACACACTGAAAACATTCTGTGAAACAGAAACAGCTGGACCAGTAACTTATAACCATAAACACTAACAGAGTCTGTGGATCTTTACTGTTGTGCAGTAACATTTTAAACCAGTTTAAGATCATTGCACTGATGCTGAAGAAATATTACCGTTTATGGGGTAGAAATGCTTCAGAACCGGCTCAGAAACTGTTAATAAAGGAATATTTCACAGATTTTGAGCTGCATGAACAGCAGGTGGTTCAGGTGTGATGTTAGTAAACACTGTCCTCTAGTGGCCGGTCAGTGAAAGCGCATGTACTGCTCACTCACCTACTGTAAACAAACTCATCTTCAGCTTATAACGTTATTCTTTTAATACTTCAGTTTCAGAAATTATATAGAAATAATTAGAAGCTTGTATTATCTGTCTGTCTTTGAATATGATCTGAACACTGTATATTTCTGTATAATGTTCAATAATCTTAATTAAATAAAACCTGCAGAAAACAGGTTTTATTTAAGGTCTTTTACAGGATTTAATGACATCTGATGAAACTAAATAAGACATTTGACTTTTACTCCAGTTTATACAACAGTTTATTCTGCCACTAGAAAACACCTGGATTTGTAACAAGACAGTTTGGGAATCCAAAAATACACTTTCTGTTAAAGGGCAAAATAACAGGATTGTTTCTGAGAGCAGGAAGCATATCTGAGCTTCATTTTACACTTGTGAAAGAGAATCTAATCACACAGAAGAGAGAAAAACTGTGAAAGTGCGAAAGAAAATCATTAAAATACAAACTACAGTGTGTCCACACGGCTATCACTCCATTTAAACTTCTTAAACTGAGAGAGGGTGAGATGAACCAGACAGACAACAGCTGGTTAAAGCAGCACAGTTTTAACTCCACCATGAGCGACAGCCATGAATGCGCTCACTACTCACTCACTAGTTACTAACTAACTCACTAACTCAACCAGACCGCTGTAATACTCACTAACTCAACCAGACCGCTGTAATACTCACTAACTCAACCAGACCGGGGCAAATGTTTTACAATCATACAGTGAATGAAATGGTTTCAAGTTTCATTATCAGAAGCCTCAACAAGAAAACTCCTTAAACAATACAAAATAAGTTAAACGTCTTCCAGTAGAACGAGTCTGTTAGTATCTAACACAAATAGAACCAACACACACACACACCTCATGAAGTAACACACTTGCCTGGAAATAAATACACATTCTTGATTATTAGATACAAAAAAATGAAACACAAGAAACAAACATGAAAAGCAAAAACACTGAGAACAGGTTTTGGCAGAAGCTCACAGTTATTTTCCATCAGTCCTGAGGATTCAGTGTCACAGTGAAAATGTTCCACACGGTTCCTGCATGTCGTGACATTGACTGTAGCTACACAACAGAACACAGAACCACCACACCAGTGTCTCGTGCGTCTCCCATCAGAGACGACAACAGCAGTTTCTTTTGTACAAAAGAGAAGTTCAGATTGTGGTCTCTGCATAGATTACCTGTAGAGTGTCAAAAACATCAAAAATATAAACTGTGTCACTAAATCATCTCAGTGGTGTCCATTTAATACCAGCTTTTTAAAGAGGCACTTGTGCAGTTTGTGGTTTATTAGTATTTTAACCCACAGATGTAACAGTCCAGCACAGAAAACAGCAGAGTTTGTGTTTAAGTTCACAGCTGATGAAAACGCCGAAACAGTCAAACACAGTTCAAAGCTGCGCTCCACAGTCACGGCTGAAGCAGAGCCTGTCGCTCCAACCCTTAAACCTGTTAGTGTATAAACCACACGCAGAGACTTCAACACTTCCTCCACAGACGACGAGACTCTGCATGTTTCAAAGCTGTGGAGAAGAGACAACACACACTATAAGCTGCCTGGATGGAAACAGGTGAGATTTAAAATGAGACCTGTGACACTTACTGGGGAGAACTCTACAAGCTCTTGTCTGAAGAACCACAGCGCTGGTTACTGAGAGAACTGAGAGAACTGTTCTGGATTCTCCTCTGACTCATGCTGCTGGAGTAATGAGGGAACATCATGGATCTGCTCCCTAAAGAGAGAAACAGAGCAAATGAGAACAGGCCACATCTACTCTACAAACACCCGAGGGGAGCACAAGACTTCATGCATCACAACTGCATGACTACTGACTGCCATCTTTCAAGATTATTAACACATTAGGAACTTTTGTATAATTATATTTATGATAATTAAACACTTCTCATGAATATAAAAAGTGCTTCAGTGATGTTGTAACTCACCCGTGACAGCTGAAGTTATGACAGTGTGGCTGGACCCTGCAGTACTGGGCTGGTACAGTGAGTTCAGGCTGTTGGGATTGTAGGTTCTAAGCAGGTTGATGACATTCCAGTCGGGCTGAACGCTGTCGGCAGCAGCTGTGGATGCCATGTTAGCAGAAGGTAAAAGTGAGTTAGATGTTTTAACGGTTCTGCTGGCTGACATGAGTCTGTTGAAGTCTTCTCCCAGCCGCCCAGACGCCTCAAAGGTTTTGAGTCTCTTGCTGGAGGGTTCACCAACATCCATTTGTGTCAAGTTTCGGAAACGATCAGAAAGGCAAGGCTTGCCTGGATCGGTGGTCCACATCACTCCGTTTTTACCCACGCCTGCCCTCTGATTGGCTGGCTCGTGATCAATGACCATTGGAACCTTCAGCTTTCTGTTGGGCTCTACAGCTTGTTCTGAGTCCCGGCTCCTCTGGCCCTGATCTCTCCAGCGCTCTTTTGCAGGAGAGATCTTCATCATCTGAGGATGTTTAGGAGCTTTCTCTGCAGGTTTCTCAGGCTGACGAGGTGGAGATTTGGTCCGGCGAGGATGCTTCCTGTTGATCTGAGGCAAATGAGTGACATCTTTTCCCTCGAGCGCTGGGGGGCAACCAGTGTACCGTTTCTGTTTTTGAGGTCTGTTCTTCTTCACCACCAGCTTCTCCTTGTGGATGAGTTTCTGATGCATCAAGAGAACCTCAGGGTAGAGGGTCTCATAAGAGCACGAGGTACATGTGTTGGTCAGTAACAGGTTTCTGGGTATTGAGGTAGCAGATACAGAGAAGGAAGCTTTGAGGGACAGATCCAGTGGAGCTTCTGAGGGTTCCTTCTCCTCTATCTTCAGGTTAACAGGTAGGGATGATTTTCTGTTGCCCTCACTGGAGGGGGTGTAGAGGGCTGTAGCAGGGGAACTCACAAACTCCTGCTTGACTTGAACACAAGGAGCCGTCATCTCGTTGGTTTCCTGGCTGATTCCAGGTTCCTGTTTTATGCTAGGAAGAGGTTTAGGAGAAAGCCACTGTTTGGCTGGTTTTAAAGGTTGCTTGTCATCTACGTTCTTATGAGATTCAACAGCCTTGATGGTGTTTCTAGCAAATGAGGTGGCAGGAATGTTTGGGATTTCCGTGAAGGGCTTGTCCTTGTGTCTCCTGTCCAGATGATACCTCAGAGATGTTTTCTGAGCTGCAGCGTAATCACAGTATTCACATTTATACGGTTTCTCACCTAGAGAGAGAGAGAGAGAGAGAACAATATTTAAATCAACAATAGCAAACAAAGAACACATATGGTTAAAAACAGCTTCTATTTCTTTAAAAAAAACCAACAACAAATCAAATTAGATAGAATAAATGAAGAGTTTGCCAACCAGTGTGTGTCCTGAGGTGAATGTTGAGGTAGTAGTTGGAGCGGAAACTCTTGCCGCAGTAACTGCACTTTCTAGGAGCAAGAATCTTGAGCTTCATTTTAGCCGACACATCTTCACTTTTATCTGCAGGAAACAGAATATTTAGTGTTCATGAAGCACACAAGCACATGAACTGCATCAAATTATAACACTGTGTCATACAAAAGAAATGACAATTGTAAGCTGTATGTAAAATACACACAAGCTTTATTCAGGACAGCAGAACATTTTAAATCATGCATTAGTGTATGTACGCATGTATATAAACAGCTGCAGGTCTGTAGCGTGAATTTGTGATGTTTCTCTGGCCATCGGATGGCGCTCTAAACTCTAATATCTGCACAAGTGTTTAATAACATCACAGAACAGACAGAAACATTTTTTCTCAGATTTAAAGACTTAATTAGTTTCATCTGTCATAATCTTACAGTCTAGTTTAATGCCGGCGTACACAACATGATAACATTGCAGTTATTTCTTTAATTACTGCTGTAAGCTCTCTGAACGCCGCCTGATGAATGATGCTGTTTTTATCATTAAGAACAACATTCCTGCAATTAAAAATGATGAAAAATTCTGTGCTAATACCTGGATTAAAGGCGTCGACTGGCACTCCTTCAGAACCATCTTCTGAAAACTCCTCCGCTCTGTCAAGAGACGAGCTGCTGCAGGAGCCGACGCTCTGAGACCTCCCCTCCACAGGTGTGGTGGGGCTCTCCGCTCCCCCCCGCTCTTTTTTATGGACTCTGGAGTGCAGGACCAGCTGATGGTACGTCCTGAAGATCTTGCCACACTCCTCGCAGTTCGTTGGCTTGTCTTTACGGATCAGGCTCTTTTGATCTGGGGTTGGGGAAGGGGTCTCGGCTGTAGGTTTGAGTTCACCTCTCAGGCCTCGTCTGACTGGTTTATCTCCACCACTTGAGGCCCAGATGGCTCCCAGTTCCTCCTTCTCAGAACCAGAGTCCTCGTTATCAGAGTTGGAGTCTGCGTTGAGCTCCTTCGCCACGTTTGGACCTGCTGCTATTTTGCCTCTGGTGACCAGCTGCCAGGCCTGGTAGGTGTTGAAAGGATCCAGTTGAGATATCCAGCGTCCAGACAGGTGGTTCTGCTGGGATTTTTCTCCAGAAGGAAGCAGCTGTAGGATCTGTAAAAAA
Organism: Yasuhikotakia modesta; assembly: GCA_036877545.1. Taxonomy (NCBI): domain Eukaryota; kingdom Metazoa; phylum Chordata; class Actinopteri; order Cypriniformes; family Botiidae; genus Yasuhikotakia; species Yasuhikotakia modesta. The sequence goes on along the minus strand of JBAJNP010008034.1, from coordinate 3,908 downwards.
CCCTGCTGAGACACAGGCAGCTGTCTGTCAGAAGAGCTGCTCTCGTCTCCGTCCAGTTCACGATTGTGAACTTTACTGTGTTCAGCCAGAGCTTCTTTGCTGAGGAAGAAGAAGCCGCATGTCATGCACATCCTGTAAGGTGTGATCACAGGTGAGGGGGGCTGGTCCTGTATGACATCATTAATGGTGGCCGGAGCCTCCAGATCCTGGTTTTTGTTTTTAGACCCCATCTTTCCCCCATGTGTTCTCATGTGGTTCTTCAGGAACCAGGGTTCTTTGAAACGACGTCCACAGAGGCCACAGCTATAGGTAAAGGAGTCCTTGTGTTTCCTCATATGCGTTTCCAGCTCAGTTGCGTCTGCGATGACCTGACTGCACACGACGCAAACCATCTCTTCGTTCTTCTCCACAGGCGGGCAGGACTTTGAATGTGCCTTGTCTCCTGGAGCTAGGAACTCTGCTTCCACCTGCAGCACTGCAGGACCATGGAACGTTGTGGGATGCTGGGAAAGAAGATGGGATGCAAGATCTTCCTGATGCAGGAAAGTTTCTTCACAAAACATGCAGTCTAGAGACAGGTTACTGTCTGCTGACATGTCCGGTTTATCCACTAAGCTGGTGTGTGGTGTCATGCTAGTTCCAGTACCAGGCATGCTAGCGCTGCTGTGGCTGAGGATGTCGTGGGCTAGTCCATCAGGACCCTCCACATATGAAATCAGAGGGTGGGTGGGCATGTCAACAGTGCTGGGAACTTATTTCTCTTTATTCTTCTAATTCTCCTTCAGATGCTGAAATGTAAAAGTATAACAATATGTTGGAAGTTGTGCAGCAACATCTAATACTCATGGAGGCATCAGAGGACAACAAACACTCTCAAACGTCCTGTGAGAACTTTAGTATTTGCATTGAGCTTCATTGAACTTTAGGACCCATTCTGTCCAAAGCAGCAGTCAGGGCCTGTCGGTCGCTGTCAGGCGCAGGGAATAAACTCTCAGAGGATGTTTTCCTCTGATTCACACAGAGAAATTGTCCTGACAAGCAAAACCTGAAAAAGAAGAAAGAGACAGTCAGGTGTGGTCTCCTGTGTGAAACAGAATCAGCTGGAGATACATTCTGCATCAGACATGATCAGTTACTGTGGGGGAGGAAAACAAGTGTTCTTCTGTTCTGTGATACAGGAAGACCAGCAACCACCTCAGGCTTACGTTTAATTTCTCAAACACCTCCGACTAAACATCAAAGCAACCTCAAGCTCACTGCAAACAGCACGTATAGAACATGCCATGCTAGTCATAAGCTAGGCTAATCCTCAAAGACAAAAATGTACATTTTTTCATTTAACAAAACATTTGACAACAGACACGTATCATTTAAATCCCCTTGGGTTTATAAACTTTAATAAGGCCAAACACTGACATTGTTATTTAGTGGTTTATTGTTTAAGGTGATGTAAATAGAGTAAAGTGCAGGACAAACTCAGTGGTTAAAGATTTGGGCTGCCAGCCAAAAGGTTGTGGGTTTGACCTTAAAACATGTGACCTCTGAGCTGGAAGTGAACCAGCAGCTAAACGGTTGTGGAGGACACAGGACTAGTCTAGAAAGATCATGAGTAAAGTCACTAGTTGTTCTAGTAGGATTATCTCTGCAGTATTAGTCAGCGTCTGTTTCTGCTGCTATAGTCACAGAAGAGCATTTCTACAGACACCCAAATAAACGGTAGATTCTGAAACTATAAACCTAAACAGTCTCAACTGCGCTCTGCATTTTTAAGAAATGAAACTCCACTTCAGTTTCTACAAGGACAGAACTGATGAAATGCAGTTCTTCAGACGCTGTGCTCTGAGGCAACAGGAAGTCAAGGAGTTTATCTCCAGCAGCGTCCTTCACAATATCTGTGAAACTTCACACAGGAGGTTTAGGTGGAGTCACAGCATTGTTCTGCCAGCCCTCAGCCTCCTGTACTATCAACGCTGACAAAATGCCAACAGATAACAGACACCACATTTATCTCTCTCTTAAGATATTATAACACCCAAAAGCAATAGGCAACATACTGCTAAACCAAAGAAACCTGCCAATCTTTGTTAAACTGTTTTCAAAAAGTCAACAATAAAGCAAAAAACACATACAAACCATAAAACTTGGGTGAACCGTGCAAGACCTTTAAAAAATCACTTCCATAACAGCAGAAACACAGCAGAAATAATGAACACTAGCACCGTTCTTCAGAAATGATCAGATGCTAAATTCTCCAAACGTAAGTTGTTGGTTAAAATTACTTTCAAGGAAGGAACTCTGAACAGAGAAACACTTTCACAGTTCAGCGCTTCAATACCAGTTTAAACAAGAAGTGGAATCGAGATTCTGAGTTTTATTGTTATAAGAGTTTTAACCCAGACGTTTGCTCTTCTCATGTTCTCTAAAGAGAGACTTTAACATGTCCGTTTCTGCTGTAGCCCAAATGCACAACAGTTTAATGATTCAACATCTTTACAGCAAAACACGTCTTCATGAACTCAGTTCTGATAAACACACCTGAACCCGAGACCAAGGGAAAACCAAGAAGAAGGTATTTATACACAATCTAAATACTGGCTGACAGTTAGCTGACATGTTACAGCAGCTGCTGTTTGTCAACCTGTTAAGAAGAACAACCTCAAATCCTCAAATCCTCAAATCCATCCACATTCACCATAAAACTCACCTGAAGCGCCAGTTTATTACAGAACAACAACATGATCCATGAAAAACCATCACAAATAATGAGCAGAAATCACTGGTGTTCCTCACAAATACCATCCGCATGTGTTTGTATGTGCATGTAGTTTAAAAGCATCAGTTCAACAGGATCAACAGAAATGAAGCAGAAGTTGATGAATGATGTAGCTGTAATTTCCTGACACGTGATCACCTGTTATTTCACTGCATGTGATACATCACCGCTCCTTCATAACATCACACACGCGACTGTAACTCATTTATCCTTACAGAAGCAAAAGCAAACAAAGGTTGTGATGCAAGAATAACAGTAAGAAATAATAATGGCGATGACGTCATCGAAGCCGCACACGTCATCGCCTCTTACGCAAAAGTTCATTCTCCGTAACCGAGTTACAATAACGTGACGTACGACAACGCATTAAAAACTAACTTTACATTCATCATAACGACACGTGTGGCCGACACAACTTCACAAGTTGGCGAAAACTTCTGAAACTTTTCTATTCGTTCCTTTCGCAGATCATGGAGGAACATCAGAAGATCTCGTGAAGTTTCTGTGTTACCCCGACCATCCTCCACGTTACCTCCTCTAATGGAGCATCTACACCATCACACTAAACCATTAAAGCCAGTTTGTTAACTTCGGTGGAGCCGGACCGAGCCGCGCTGCCGGTGATGCTAACGACACGCTAGCGACACGAGCCACTCACCGGTATGTTCGTGGTTCCGCTACGACCGCTGAGGGACTGACACCGTTTAGCTGCTTTTCGCTCCAAAAAGCTGCTTTTGGCCAATTGTTAGCCGGATGAAACGCTTCGGTGTTTGCGAATCGCTCACTGTGCAGCTGTTGAGCTCGGAGAGAGAGAGAGAGAGAGAGAGAGAGAGAGAGAGAGAGAGGCGCGTCCCCGTGTGGCAGCCTGCGCGTCCACGCCACCCTCAACTAGCGGAGTTCTAGCGAACCTTTGATCACGTGACCCGCTCAACTTTTCTTAACTAGCTGTAAAGTTACTAAAACATGAACGTCATGACATCTAATGCGGAATAAAACTACACGTGTACTAGTTAGAACCATCACACACACTCACACACACACACACACACACACTCTCTCACACACACACACTCTCTCTCTCTCTCTCACACACACACACTCTCTCTCACACACACACACTCTCTCTCTCTCTCTC
>JBAJNP010008033.1:0-21134 GCA_036877545.1 Yasuhikotakia modesta | reverse complement strand
TGACTTCTCTACAACACAACTGATGGTCCCAACCCAATAAATAAGGAAAGAAATTCCACTAAGTAACCCTGACAGGGCACACCTGTTAAGCAAAAACCATTTCCTCATTAAGCTCATTGAGAGAACACTGAGGGTTTGCAGCAATATCCAAAAAGCAAAGGGTGGCCACTTTAAGGAATCTAAAATAGAAAACTTATTAACAAAGTTTTTTGTTAAGTACATAACTTAATTGAACACATGTGGAATTTTGATGCCTTCAGTCAGAATCTACAATGTAAACGGTCATGAAAATAAAGAAAACTCATTGAATGAGAAGGTGTGTCCAAACTTTTGGCCTGTACTGTACGTGAGATTGTTGGGACAATCGATTGGGGCTGGTTTCTGGATCAAGGCTTCATTAATTTCTGTCATGATGTCCCATTGAACTGGTGTTACCACAATGTTGGCTGGAAGTATACTTTCTTGGGATGGTGTGGAATGGTCAGATTAATTCACTGGCTTTGGTGTTCTGTGTGCCCAGTCTGTAATTTACCTTAAAATTGAATCTTGTAAAAAATAGGGCCCATCTGGCTTGGCGGTGGTTCAGACGTTTAGCAGAGTGTAGGTATTTAAGGTTGCGATGATCTGTGAGTACAATGAAAGGAAATTTTGCCCCCTCTAGCCAGTGACACCACTCCTCCTTCATTGCCAGAAGTTTCCTGTTGACCACATCATAGTTCTGTTCTGCAGGTGACGGTTTGTGTGAGAAAATGGCACAGGGGAGATGGCACATTTTGGGTGGCTCACTGTGCTCACGTTGTGAGAGGACAGTTCTGATGCCTATGCTGGATGCATCAACCTCCACCACAAACTCCTTTTCTGGGTCTGGATGGTGTAAGATGGGTGCTGTGGTAAAACGGTGCTTGAGCTTGTGGAAGGATTTCAGCATAGAAGGTTGTGTCCCTTTTTCACCATGGCAGTGAGAGGTGCTGCAACAGAACTAAAGCCTCTTATAAACCGTCTCTTATAAAGTTGGTGAACCCCAGGAACCATTGTAATTCTTTTAGGGTATGTGGTTGAGGCCAGCTGATGACTGATTTTACCTTTCTGTCATCCACTTACACTTTTCTTCTTTGGCATAGAGGTGCTGATCAATGAGCCTTTTAAGTACTGACCTTACATGTTGCACGTGGGACTGGAATTCTTCTGAGTAAATAGAATGTCGTCGATGTAGACAATTACCCAGCGATTAATCATGTCACTGAAAATGTCATTAATGAATGCCTGGAAAAAAAGGACTGTTAGGTAGCCCAAAGGGCATAACCAAGTATTCATAGAGCTGGTGGAAAAGGCAGTTTTCCATTCCTCTCCCTCTTTAATTCGGATCACGTTATACGCATTTCTGAGATCAAGTTTGGTATAGAATTTTGCAGTAACTGCTCAAGCGCTGCAGGAACTAGAGGGAGTGGATAGCGATATTTCACCTTCCTTTGTCCTTTGTCTTTCTTCTTTACAAGCCCTTTGTCCTTTGTCTTCCTTCTTTACTGAAGCTGGAGAAGTTAATGGGCTATGAACCCCCTTTTGGAGTTCCTCTTGTATGCACTTCTGCATAGCTTCAGATTCTGGTTGGGATAGGGGGAAAATGTGACCTTTGGGAATTACAGCCCCGGGGACAAGTTTGGTGGTACAATGCCCGGGTTGGTGTGGTGGTAATTCAGTTGCCTTGGATTTGCTAAATGCCAGGGAGAGATTGTTATTCTGGAGGAATGTTTCCTTCAGCTCAGAATTAGGTTTATCAGCGCTCTTGGGTTTCTGAAAAACATGATTAAGGCAGTGAATATTACACTGAGTTGACCAATGAGTAATCTCCTGTTGAAATCGTTGTTATCGTTGCTCTCTCTCCTGCCTGGTTAGATGTGTATAAGCGACTTTCATGGGTTTAGGTTCGGGGTCTCAAGAGGTGCATCATTCCATCCCGTTTGGGCAGCCAGGGTGCAGAATGCGAATGCGTAATCCTCGGCCAATCTCCTCCCCTGTTGAAGCGCCAGCAGTTGTTACTCTGCCTGTTGACCATCTGCTGGATGTTGAAATACCTCTCAGTACCGCTGTCCAGGCAAAATTACAAAGTACGGGTCAAAAGCAGGCAGCAAACCTTTAGGAACAATATACAAATGAGGTAGGCAACAAATAATACAATCTAGGAAAAACACCCAGAAGAGTTCACTAAGGCAAAACTAGACTTCGCAAAGGATGAGTGAGAGTGGTGAGTATATATAGCGTCTTTAGCTGAGAAATTAGTGTCAGCTGTGAGGGGCGTGACCCAGGTACGGGGTACATGGGAAATGTAGTCTTTAGTATTTGGGAGATGCTTCCCACTGGTGGTTATTGGAGGGAGCCACAGAGGCTGGATTTGTGACACAAAGTGTTCTTCTTCAGTCATGCTGCAGTCTGTGGAAACTGTCTGCTGTCTGTGTTATACACTGTCTCAGGAATATACTTATGTCATATACTGCCCATCCTAAACAACATTCTTATCAGTGTGTCCAAGACTGTGGTTTGTTCAAATGATTATCCTTAAAGTTCCCGAATGCTCTATTATAGCCAATAAAATTAAAGTGCAGGTCTGTGAACTGTAACAGCTGATAACAGCTGATCAGTGTGAGAGGGTGACACTACACAGAATTAATAAATAAATGTACAGTACAGGAAACTGTATTGAGTGATTTCTAAGGACCACAATGTTGTCTAGACAACAATCACAACATTATGTGTTAGTATGTCCCAATCCTTTTTTTTGCTACAAATTACAAAATTTAAATACCTTCCCATAACAAAATCAGCACATACTTTGGCACAGAACTAGTCTTCCTCAATAATGGTAACAAGAAGCTTAATCCCGTGATCCAGAAGGCTGCAATGCATACTGGGTAATTTTTGCCACACAGGCATAACTCATGCACCTCTTTCCATTTTGTGTTTTGTTGTATTGCATATTCTACATATTTCATATGGAATGCATAGAAAGTGAAACCATAAGCAATGAAATCACCTAACATGCAGACGGCAGGATGTAGAGAACTTTGTAAATGATGCACTTCTGCAGAGATCTGCTCATGACCATCATGTCAACCAGACATTTCTCAATAAAACACACAAGTTTAAGACAGAGATGTGTGAGGCTGTGATGGGACCAGTGGATTTAAAACTGTTAACAGCTTTATTGATGTGTAAACAAAACTGAAGGGAAACGTCTGTCTCTTTCATCCCTCTAAACCTGCACAGCATCAGATAAATCTTTCTCACTTATGATGACAGCACAATCTGAGCTGAAGCTGAGTGTAAACATCAGAGAGAGAGAGCAGCACTCCTCCACTACTGCAACACATTTATTTCCATCCAGAGAGAGAGAGACTGAGACAGAGCCAGAGAAATGGGGGTGGGGTGGGGCATCCAGGATGCACAGTAACTTGTATCTAAGTGCAATGAAGAAAATTAGCATGTTGGGACATTCAGCTTTCATTAATGCAGTCATTCCAAACACACACACGCACACTACATTGTGTGTGCTCATAAAGACCTGGCAGTAACATACAAGCAGTCATTAAGCACATAACAGTAGTTTTGTCACCGTTAACCAGGGCTGAAAAAGCAATAACAAAACCCCATCTGTTGTGTGTGTGTGTGCTATCAAAGCAAAGGCCAACCTTGGATCACATTCTATAAAGTAATTTTTCTATAGAGAATCACAGCAGTAAGTCTGTATGACAACTGCACTGAAGAAAAGTGTGTGTTGGTGTGTGTTAACACATAACACCCTGATGTCTCTTTTTGCTGAACTGTATCCAGCTCTCTTTTACAATTAAACTGCTAAGACATGTTCTGACACTTAAGGATTGTATGGGATTGTAATAATGCAATTCTCCTTTATAAACACGCATACACAGCAATAATCCAGATGTCATCAAATAGCTGTTAGATGATCAGCACAACACCAGAAATAGAGCTTCATTTATGAATAATAATAATAATCTTATTTCTAAATACCTTATTTTTGACATTTAATCTTATGATCTTGTGTGTGTGTGTGTGTGTGTGTTAATTGTGTGTGTGTGTGTGTTGGTGCGTGTCTGACCCTGGCTGATAGATCCTCTTGATTTGGTTTAGACAGATGCACCTCATTGTAGCTTTAATAAATGGGGCGACTCAGGGAGTGTTGCTAAGCATCTCTATTAACTCTCACACGTCAGACAATATAAAAACCTCCTGACCCCTGTAAAGGTCACCGGTGACATGCATGTTTACTGTGAGAAACACCAGCACAGCCTGTTTCATGGTTTGCGTTAAAACCAGAGTGAGAGGAGCTGAAAATTAACAGAGAGCAGAGATTTTGGTTCTGTGGAAACAGGATTAAATATTTTTTTTAAAACATCCAGTGTTTGTTTGCTTATAAAAATGTGAGAGTAAAATGGTTTTTGAACCTACTTTTAAGAAAACTTACAGAAATGGCCTATTCAGTGTTCAATCACTTGGTAAGAGCAGAGACTGCCTTGAGCTGAGCTGAAACAGAGAACACTGAGTGGTGTTATCACTCAACGCCACAGGTGTTGAGTTACACTTTCACTAGCTGTTCCACTCTGTGAATTTAGGTTTATTATTTAATACTCCTGTAAATATTTCTTAAAGACTTTCACCACACTTTGGGGTCACTGATCAATTGTGCTTTAATAAAATTGAAGCCTCAAAAAAGGCTGTTAATAAAAATTTAATAATTTTAAATTGGCTTTTAACAAAACATTTAAACAGCACAAAGGTAACATCAAATATTAAACCCTGTAATATCACAACTGTTTGTGGTGCAAAGTAATAATAAATTAAATAAATTAACTTTTAATGTTTTATAAATAAATAAGTAATAAAGTGGATTGGATACTCCTGTACACTGGTCTGTTTACTCCCCTCCTGCTCTCTGCTACACATCTCTCTCTGTCTTTACCCCCCACACACTCTCCACTGTAAACTGTATGTAAATCACACAGTCTGATCTCAGATCAGCTGGAATCACACAGCCACACATTCACACACTCTCTGAGATGCCTGAATATGAGGCATTACACTAACCAGCATTAATGAAATGTTTGCTTATGCAGTAATAATTAACTTCCATTACATTACTTTGTGTGATTACTTTCTTAATTGCCTGAATTATGCATCAATTTAATATCTAATAAGCAGACTCAGACATCAGGCAGTGTTCAGAAACAAACTGCCGGCTCTTTAATTAAAGACGGCGCTGTAAATGAGAGCGTGTAGGATGGATGTCTCCCAGTGATTTCCTGCAAGCTTAAATATGCAATTTATTACAAACACACATAAAACTCAAGTCTCGCCTCAGGAAGGGAAACCACAAGATGCCAATTACAGCATGTACGCAGCTCCAGCGCTGCTTTTACAATTCACATTAATACATGTATTCTGGGAAATTAAATTTTGCATTATGCAAATGCCCTTGCATGTCATATTTAACTTGATAGGCGTCATGTCTTTAATGCTGGTAAATAAACAGGAATCCCTCCCAAATGGCACATTGATTGAAAAAAGGGGTTATTGGCTCTATGCACAGAAAACACCACTGCACACACACACAAACACACACCCTGCTGTAATGTAGATGCCACCAAACACAACAGCAGATAGAAAATGAGTAAATTATTGATTGGCCCCATCTTCATTCTTAGATAACATTTCTTATCAAACACCGTGTGACCTTGTGTTGTCTCTGCGGCCTGTGGTGTTAATTATAGCCCCAGTATCAGCCTCATCTTTCTCAATTAGGTGTGCAGTAAACAGACAGACTGATCTCATCTTCAGCACTTTAGACAGACTGTCTTAAACTGGAGCTTATTAAAAGTCCTCTGCTTCAAACACAAAACCATTACCTGCGATGACACACACCCCTCTGCTGTGTCTTAATTTCACCCTCCACTCAAAAAGTGATACATGATGCCGTTATAACACAGTACTGCCCCCTATAACACAGCCGTTAAAACCATTATAACACAGTACTGCCCCCTATAACACAGCCGTTAAAACCGTTATAACACAGTACTGCCCCATCATGATGCCGTTACAACACAGTACTGCTCCTTATAACACAGCCGTTATAACCGTTATAACACAGTACTGCCCCTTATAACACAGTCGTTATAAAACAGTACTGCCACTTCATGAGGCTGTTATAACACAGTTCTGTGAGTGTTTATGGATGCAGGGTGAGGCAGGGTTGTTACAGGACTGAAAATGGCATCAGTCTGAGATGCTGTGCTGAAGTCATGCTTGTGCGAAGGTTGTTATTTCAGGTTTTTAAAGATGTTGTGTGATGCCAACCCAACACAAAATGATGGCAGCCAGCAGACGCTTTACAGATCTCATCATAGTTCCCGACGGCTGGTATTTACATCTGAGCGCATGTCAGTTCCCTAGAAAAGCCTCTCCTAACGCTACACCCTCTCTCTCTTTCTCTCTCTCTCTCTCTCTCTCTCTCTTTCTTAAACAGACAGGGGCATCATTATTTTTCTGCTTCAGTTCACTTGAGTGAAGCTTTAAACTCAGTTTAAACAATCCTTGTAACACACACGCATTCACAGGCAGGTCTCATCTCTGTTATTAATCGTGCTGTTTAAAGAATCTGACACCAGACCCTCTAATTCACTGCTTTATGTGTGTGGATGCCATGCAAGTTAAAAGAGTTTTAAATCTGTCACATTTACTTTAGAAAAATAAAAGTCAGGTGATGAGAATAAAACAAAGGAACCTCCACAGGACATTCTGTTCAAAAGATTATGACAGTATAAGAGATTGACATTATAAGTTTTAGTTGACATTAAGTTGTATAAAATGGCAGATTATCCTACTATCCTATTTATTATCTAATTCTGTCAAAAACATTTCACTGCAAGTCATACTCTGTATGTAATGTATGTGACAAATAGAATTTACTATATAAGAATATTTCCTTTGTACAATGTTTTGCATTTTCAAACAAACAAACTAATCATTATATTGAAACTACATTGCAATAAGGGTATAATTATTTGTTTCCTTTCAATTATTACATAAATATTTACAGTTTAAAAAGTCAATGTATTGATTTACATAATCAAAATATCATAAACTTTCTTGGACCTTTCCTCTCTCTCTCTCTCTGTCTCTCTCCCTCTTTCTCTGTATGTGTGTGATCTTCTGGAGTGGGTCGTTACACTGATAGGTGTGTTTATCTTCACAGTGAGTCAGTGTGTGGTGTGTTGACAGTGGGTCTGCAGGGAGTCCTGGACTGAGGTCAGTATAACTGCTGTTCATATTATCATCCCTGCAGCATTTAACACTACCAGCCTGCTCCACCCCTGACACAATACTCTACCTCTCACACAATACTCTATCTACTCTACCTCTCACACAATACTCTATCTACTCTACCTCTCACACAATACTCTATCTCTCACACAATACTCTATCTCTCACACAATACTCTATCTACTCTACCTCTCACACAATACTCTATCTCTCACACAATACTCTATCTCTCACACAATACTCTCTACAGTAAAGTAAAGCTAATTTATGTGCTAACAGCTACATTGCATTCAGAAAGTATTTAGACCCCAATGTTTACAGTTTTGTGGTTTTGCAGCCTGTTGAAATTGAATAGTTCTCATTTATATATACTCAGTACCCCATAATGACAAAGTACAAACAGAATTTTAGAAAATCTTTATAAAGTTATTAAGAGGAACAACAGAAATATCAAATTGGCGTAAGTGTTATCTGTAGTAACAAGTGGCATCTGTAGTAAATTAAAAACAATTCAGAATATCCTTTTATCATGCTGGGGTAATGAGTGTAGATTAATGAGGAAAAAAATGAATTTGAACAATTGTTGATTTCTGAATGACGTGTATATTAATGTGTGTGTGTGTGTGTTTCTGCTCTTGTCAGAGGAAAGATTTCACAGTCATTACGGATTTCAAGAGGGTTGACGAGGTCTGTGGCATTTCATACACTCATCTGTAATGTACATGGATGATGGGAAGGGTCTCAGTTAATGGTAATATCTGCTGTCCGTGTCGCTGACAAGAAGAATGTGGTGTTACATTAGCCAGTAGTAGCGCTGCAGTTAATAAGGTTATTCTGCATGTCTGATAAGGTGCTTTTCTGACACATTTGATCATAAACATAATTCATCTGAGCCATAAAGACAAGGGTCAGACCAGCTTTAATGTGTGTGTGTGTGTGTCTGATTGATGAGTCTTATTTATGAATAGAACTGAATCCAAACAATAGACTCAACTTATGGTGGGGTTGTTGTGTGATGGACTCTTATGGCATGAATTTTCATTTAGAAGGAAAAAATACTGGGCATCCCTGATATTTTATAAAATATGCCCCTTCTTTGACCATTGTTGCAATGAGGCAATAAAACAAGATTTGTTATGTGAAGGCAATACATGCAAATATATGCTTTAGAATAAATATATTTTTAAATATTTTGAGAGACATCAGTTATGGTCATACCAACTACAAGCTTTGAAAAATGATGTGTGGGTTCAGTTAAACATGTACTGAGAACAATTTTGTACCAAGTCAGACCAGATTTGGTGACTCCTCATTTATAAAACAAATAAAATTATAGTAAATAAAATTATTAATAAAAATTTTTAATTGTGAAAATGCAGAAAGTTGTTATTTCCCATAATCTTGAAAACGTTTTCATCACAGCAGGGCTGGAGGCTGTTAAAGTGCAACAGAGATCAACTCAGGAGTCGTGGGATTCATGTGCAGCGATACTTTAATCGTGGTCATTGAGGCAGAGGTCAAACACGGTACACATGGATATCACAGGCAATCCAAATCAAAAACACAGTCCAGACAGAGAATCGGGGCAGTCAGCACTCAGAGTAAACCAGGAAAGTCGAGTAAGTTGAGTTGTAGTCTCAACACTCTGGAAATGTTCACTGTGGCAAAACAAGACTTCGCACAGAGTTCAGAATGCGTTGAGTATAAATAGAGTCCTTAATAAGGTGTTCAGCAACAGCTGAGGGGGGTGTGGTCCCAGGTACGGGGTTATGGGAAAAGTAGTAAATATTTGAGTGATGGCTCCTGCTGGCGGTTGACGGAGGGAGCCACAGACCGGATTTGTAACAAATATTATTTTTGCACTTACAATCACATCATTCCATAGATGTAAACATGTTATACTGTGTGAGGGGACATTGGTATATACAGTACAGTGTAGTAAATATTACTACTGCTGTTCCTGTAGCTCGACTGGTAGAGCCATGCGTTAGCAGTGCAAAGGTTGTGGGTTCTTGAATGTATATCTGTATATCTTGTATATACAGGTGTATATCTTGAATTCACTGTAAGTTTCATTGGATAAAAGTGTCTGCCATATGAATAAATGTAATGTAAATGTAAATACCAGGACCACACACAGTAATTTTAATGTTGGTTCATATGTTTATATGAAATGTATCATTAATTTTGTGTATTCACATGAGGAAACATTAATACATGAGGCATTAGTAATTACTAGTGATTTTTTGATTGTTTCATGTTTGTGACAGATTAGAACCATTTTTTTATTGATGTTTGTCAAAATAAAACTGCATATCTTGCTTGTATAGGAAATATTTGTGTTTTCTTACACTGACTGCATAAAGCAACAATAAGCACACAGTTTGAGTACATAATAAATACAAAATAAGTCTTTTTACAATCTGGCCTCTTTCTTTACAGACTGATGAACATGGATCATAGAATAAAAAGTGATTTTGTGATTTACTTTCACCCCCAAACAAAAGGCCACACAAACTTCATACACAGACATAATAAAAAATAATAACTGAAATAACATGAAGTTGTGTTGATTACGTTGAATTGCTCTACCAAAACTAATCTGCAGCTCTGCAGTATTTTCCCAAAAATTTAAATGAAAGAAAATTGATTTAATTTTAGAACTAAAGTGTATCTTCAAATCACATCATTTTACAGTGACTGCTGGTGTGAACAGACCACAACAGAGAGCAAATAACACAAACACCATAATGATAGTAATAATAATACAATATACACAGTTAAACATGTTTTAAAGGGATGTGAGGGTAGCATCTGCTGAAATAAAGCGGCAGGACTGTAATGAAAACAGCCCACAGAGAAGATTACCATCAGTCTCAGTCCAGCATGTTCACAGCTTCTGTCTCTTTACATAAGACGTGTCAGATCCTGCACTCTGTCTTATATTGGCCTAATAGACACTGTAGAATTTCACCCACATAAACAGACAGGACAGCAGAATCAGCAATGAACAGGCCGTATGAATTATGTATATTACATTACTATTCCCCTCCACTATCAAACAATAGTAGAGGAAATTGGCCTGGAACCAAGATATTGAGCAATTCTTGTTCACGGTTCTGAGCACCATTGCTGTGAAACTCTATTTAGCTGGTTCTGCACAGAGATGGCCAATATACGCCTGTCTTTTTCCCAGGCAAATCTAATGCAAACAAGTGCTGTATGATTGAAAATAAGTCCTTGTTCTCAAAGCCTAAATCCTTTATCATGGCATGTCTGAAAACAGGCAAGTTAAAGGCTAGAAAACAGAAACAATTGTTCCATTGATTTTCCTTTATAAATGAAAGGCAGATAAATAAAAGAAGGAAATTCTCCCCAAAACCTTTCATTCTCCCTGAACAACATGCATGTCACAAACTAGTATTTGCAATCATGCCACACTTACTAATCTAGAAGCAAATGAAAAGTGTTAGCTGGAGGCACATAGGGATTTCTTGGAATGAACAATGAGAAGCTGCTCTTTCACATCACATTTTACTAATTCATATCTCATGAAAATACAGAGATTAAAACAATAACATGAGTTGCACAGGAGGCGTGTGACACAGACAGAGCAGGAGCTGCACAAGGTCAGATGCTAGCAGCTCTCTGCAGGCGTGATTCTGAAGATAATGTACAATATTAGTATGTCAGTCACTGTCTGTGTCGTTCCTCTGATCCTGCCGTCAGTCTAATGCAAACACTGGAAAAACAATGACTTACTCTTATCTAAATTTTCTTTAAGTTAGTGTGATTTTAGTTAAAATTTGATTCACATGCATTGTCCTAATTGT
Source organism: Yasuhikotakia modesta (assembly GCA_036877545.1). Classification (NCBI taxonomy): domain Eukaryota; kingdom Metazoa; phylum Chordata; class Actinopteri; order Cypriniformes; family Botiidae; genus Yasuhikotakia; species Yasuhikotakia modesta. Next base: position 9,972 of record JBAJNP010008033.1, on the reverse strand, counting down.
TTTTTTAAATGTATTAATTATCATATTTTTTGTAGCATAATGAATAATGATAGCATAAAGTTTTTATTTCCAAATGCTTAAGCAATTTGTATATAAATCACTGTTAGCCCGGATTTAATATCTAATTAAAATGTTTGTTTGCAACATTATTATAAAAATGAAAGTAAGTTGTAATATTTTTGTAGACTTAGTTGTGTGTGGATAATTTTAAGTTTAATGGATTAAATTTAACAAGTTCTTGAGTGACCATGCCCCCTTATTTCCACAGTGGTTAGCTGTGTTGCAAGCTGCTGATTGGTTGCAAACTGCTGATTTGTTAGAGTTGTTGTGAGTAGCTAGAATATAAACTTTTTTCAGTTTTTGTTTAATTTTCCATCGAGACGTTGTTTTTGAGTACAGGAAAACTGTTTGTTGTATTTGTGTAGACTTCAGTTATGTAAACACGGTATTTAAGATGTGTTCATTACAGCATGTTCATGTTCTTTAAATGCAAACAAGCTTTCATGTTAAAATTAGGGCCAAAGTTATTAGCTCTGCTTGTAATAAAGGTAAGAAACCAGCTAAACTTGAAGACAAACTTGTTTTAAACTTGTCTTCACTGTATTGTTGTATTTTGAAATTAAGTTTTAATTAAAAAAAAGAAAAACTGTGTAGTTTGATTGCTTTTGTATATAATTTATTGCAATTAAAAAGATTAGTAGTTGGACAGAAATGTAAAGCATTAAGTAAATTCAACTTAAAATAACTGTTAGATTGACTCTTAAGTAATGCTCACTCAAGTTTTCAAGTAAACTTTACTTAATTTTTTTAGGGCAACTAGTTTCCTCTAATTTTTTAAGTAAACTCAACTCATCCGGGCTTACAGTGTAAAATTTAAGATAAAAATTGGGCTTGTGTTCAGGGTCCTGGATTAATGAACGTTCACCAGATGAAACATTATACTGAGGTTTAAACTGGTGTGGTTTAAAATATTCACCCTTTTTGTTCTTATTACAAGCATCATTATCAGAGTTAAAGGGTGTCTTATAGTATTTCCGAACAGCTTGCATAACCCTGAGACTGGTTTCAAAACTTCCCCTCTGGTCTCATAATAGTAACCTATTATCCCCTCCGGCCTCGGAGCCCCGCCTTACCACTGAACACACACACCTACAGCTGATCTTTTCATGTGATTTTAAAGAGGACGTCTCTGCTGGAGAGGCGTGGAAAAGAGCGACAAATTAGAGCTGACAGTCTCCACTTAAATTAGTGTGATAACTGATCCTGTGGGGCTGAGGGTCACATGAGGCACAAAATCTTCTCAAGGGCCCCTCATTTCACAGACACACACACACACACTTTTACACACCTCTTTTAACAAGATACAGAATGTCAACAATCCTGCCTTGAACAAGGCAGTGAATCCACAAAGGGAACAAGGATTTAGCAGCTGATGTCCCAAAATGTTGTTGGGGGAGGTTTGAGGGGCTTAACCTCTAGAACACCAAAACAAACACACACACACTCTTAACACACTGTGTCTATAGGATTTAATTGATTGAATTAGTGATCTTTTATACATGCACTCGCATGTTTCAAATGAGATCACACATTACAGTGATTCTACATCCAAATAAATGTGACTTGATACCTTATAGTTCACCTTGTAACCTCTCAGCCTGAAACATGTCATGTGTTATTCTGACCGTTAGCATGGGCTGTTAGCAGTATTTACCGCTGTGTGGTGTAGATGGTAAATCAGAGACAGAGGAGGTAATTAAGTCAGATGACTGTGTATAAATCTTACATTAACTGTTCATGTCTGTTGTGATGGAAACCTCTAGGCTTTTATAAGGTGTTACAGGCTGAAATAGACACAAGCAACAAATGTTACAAATTTGCTTATTTATTTTATTCTTAAGAAAACATGAGAAAATCTTAGAACATAAAGGCTGATAATTGATTTCCTATTAATATTAAATATTAATATTAGTAATTTTAAATATTAATATTAAAATATTAATCTTTGCCATTTTTGAAATATCAGATAAAATGGTCAGAATGGCTGCAAAATACCCAGAAATGATACTTCATAGATCTCTGACAAATGTTGTGTGTGCAGCACAATTGTTATTATTATTATATTACTATTCCACAGATACACACACAACCCAGCAATATACAAAGCACAACTGACACCTGCCGCCAGCTACACTACAGATTTACTGAGAAATCAGCAACTGCAAGAGATTTGCAGCATTATCATGAAAGAATGAATCTCATACGGTGAGCATTTGCCAACAATGTCCTTCTCCATCAAACTCATTGTAGAAATACAGCTAGAGAAAACCTGGGTTAATGTCAGCTTATAGTTTGGCCGTCAGATCAATTCAGTGGCTAAAGCTGCTTTTTCAGCTGCGTTTGCTTTTTTTTTTAAAGATTTTGAAAAAGTTAATCGCATTTTTTTTTCATTTTGGCTGGACTACTGCAACTCACTTTATTTTGGGTTAGCCAGACAGCTTTATCTTGTTTGCAGCTTGTTCAAAATGCTGCGGCTGCACTCTTGAGTGGGGTTAATAGAGGGCGCATATTACTCCTGTCTTCCACTCACTGCACTAGCTGCCTGTTTTTTGTAGAGTGGATTTGAACATTTTACTCCTTGTCTACAAATCTCTAAATGGTTTGGCACCTAGTTCTCTTTGTGCGTTATTGTGGAGTTTCAACCCACTAGAGCCCTTCAGTCTTCCAACCAGGATCTATTGCTTCCCCCTAAGTGGAGGCATGTAAGTGTGGAGGTTGTGCTGCAGTTTAATAGATACACATCGTATCAATTAAACAAACCTCTGCTCTTAATGTTGTAGAGATCTTTGTATGTTTATCAGATCAGAATTGGAATGAGTTTATATTTTCTATGCATATTAAAATATAATTCTTAAATTATTATTAAAAGTACTATCTCCGTAATCAATTAATTTATTAATTAATCTAATGAAATAAATACATGTAAAGTATGTGACTACCACACAAATTACACAAATATGACACAAAAAATGATTTCAGAAATCTGACCTTTATTTTCAGAAATCAGAGAGATACTTTTTCAAACTAATAATTTGTTCAATAATTTACTTCCCCCATGTTATTCCAATAATAAATGATGTTTACCTTGAGAAATGTTTAAGTGGTTTTGTGCTAGATACAAATTGAATATTTAGAGATATCTTCTGTGTTACTTAGAGGCAAAAATTAAAAAAACTGTTCAGCAAAGAGGTTTGGAAGAACAAGGGTAAATGTAGGAATTTTTTATTTCTGGCTAAATTATTCCATTAAAATGATTAATGGTTGTTAACTGTTTGATGTGTCAGAGGCAGAACAGTGTAAACAGTGAGGTTGTGCGTTTGCAGTAAATGAACGCTGGGACAGATGCTTTGTGTAGAATTCAGCAGTCAGTGTGTGGGTCACCACCGGAGCAATGCTGGGATGGTCTTGAGTTTGTCTTTATCCAAACACAATTCTTTCTGTTATTTACATGCACGCAACAACAGGACCTCAGATCTGTGTTTACATGAGTAATTACACACAATACCAAGTTACTTCAGTTCCTCAATGAATCGCTCTTTAATTGAAGATTTCATAATGATGGTACATTAATGTAAATATAAGGTGTGTTAATCAACATCTAATTGTTAGATATATAAAAGTATAAGCGGGAAAAATGTCTATTTCAGTTTTAGCTGTCACCCATTTATTTTAAATGGTCAAGTGTTAAAACTAATTAAAAACATATTGTAGCGACCTGGGGCATGACGGGTAATCGCAAGTGTGGTGTCATTAAAGATGTTTAATCATGTTAAAGCACCAGCCGCGATTGTTCCCGTCATGTCGCCTGTGTTGTTATTGTTATGTGTGATTGTTTATTGTTGTATTTATAATGTGTTACGTGTTTATTGTTGTATTTATAATGTGTTACGTGTTTAGTGTTGACTATCGTCGGGGCGATTGGTGTCTGTAAGAGGGGCCCCATGGCGATGGTCAGATGTGTGTGTTTCTGGTGTGGTGGAATAAACGGGTTCGTTGTACGAGTGCGTCCGTGCCGTTTATTCAGGAGCCATGCCGGGGTCCCGTGACACTCGGGGCCGTGCGGTGTATGAGGCACGAGTGTCACGTAGGAGACATACTCGCGGCCGGTGTAGCCGCTCATCAGTTTGTCATGCCCATCTGAAAACCAGACGCAGGTCGTTACAATATAATATTTTTTATATTTCCTAAAAATTATCTTTTAAGTAGTTTTCTAAGGTGGGTAGGCACTTGTTTTAGGATGCCACCCTCCCCTCATAGAGCTCTCCAAAGCCACACCTTCTCCAATACATCAATCTATGCATAGTTTGACAGGCAAATAAGACATCCTATTATTGCATTCAGACCTAACACAATGACTGGACGAATATTTTATGGTTCTGTGCCTTCCACAGAATAGATGCATTATAGATGTATTATATAAATGTATGTAGACGCTTCACTTAGTGATTGCTATCAGATGTAAAGAGTTTCAACCAACATAAAAGACATTTCTGCCTTTATATGGTAAAAAGACAAATTAGCTATGATTTATTTATTATTTAACCTAAAGAGTGCACAGTTGCACTGGTCACAAACTGAGTCACTTACAAATATCATTTTGCCCTTTGGTTAGAGTCAGAGTCAGTTTTTATTTGTCAATTTCTTCACTTGTACTTGACATACAAAGGAATCGAAATTTCGTTTCTTACTGTCCCATGCATAAACTTAGACAACAGTAAAGTGCAGATGTATAACAAGAACAATTCTACACACTAGATAATAAATACGTAAATAGAGTGCAAGTGGCTTAGGGTTACTTTAGCTGCTACTACTGATGTAAGGTAAGGTAAACATAAGTAAACAAGACAGGACAAGTACAAGTAGTGTTCTCTGAGGTATGCACTAGTTGTAGGTAGGTTGTGGTTGGTGAGGGTTGAGTGTTTTAGTGCAAAGAGTCTTAGACAATAGTTATTTGCAGTCCGGTTACAATGTGCAATTTGCATATGCAGAGGTAGTTATCTCAGTTCAGGGTAATGGTGTTGTCCTTCAACTTTCAGTGGGGGGGTGGGGGAGAGAGTTCAGCAGTCTCACAGCCTGGTGGATGAAGCTGTTTGTAAGTCTGTTAGTGTGGGAGTGGAGGCTCCTGTACCTCTTTCCAGTGGGCAGGAAGCTGAACAGACTGTGTGCAGGGTGGCTTGCATCATTGACAATTGTGAGAGCTTTGCGGGTGAGGCGGGTGGTGTATATGTCCTGCAGGTAGGGGAGTGATACACCAATTGTCCGCTCAGCTGATCTCAAAATGCGTTGCAGAGCTTTCCTGTTTCTGTCCATGTAGCTCCCACCCCACACCGTGATGCTGCTGGACAGAATGCTCTCGATGGTTCTTCTGTATAATGTGGTCATGATGGGTGGTGAAGCACTTGCCCGCTTGAGTTTACGCAGGAAGTAGAGGCGCTGCTGTGCTTTCTTGGCCAGTGATGCAGTGTTGGTGGTCCAGGAGAGGTCCTCACTGATGTGCACCCCCAGGAAATTGGTGCTGCTTACCCTCTCCACTGCAGCACCATCTTTGGTCAATAGGGGGTGTTGGGTGTGGCCTCTCTGGAAGTTGACAACAATCTCTTTGGTCTTGCTAACGTTTAGCAGGAGATTGTTGTCTTTGCACCACATGGTCAGAAGCTCGACCTCTTTCCTGTACACCAGCATTGTGTCATCCGCAAACTTCACCAGGTGGTTGGAGCTGTAGGTTGGTGTGCAGTCGTGTGTCAGCAGGGTAAAGAGCAGGGGGCTGAGCACACAGTCTTGTGGGGCCCCTGTGCTCAGGATGATGCTTTTTGAGGTGTTGTTGCCCACACACACCGCTTGAGGCCTCTGGCTGAGGAAATCCAGCAGCCAGTTGCAGAGGGAGGTGCTGAGGCCCAGTCTGTCCAGCTTGCAGATGAGTTGTTGTGGTATTATGGTGTTGAATGCTGAACTGAAGTCTATGAACAGCATTCTCACATATGAGTCTTTCTTGTCCAGGTGAGTGAGGGCTGGATGAAGGGCAGACCAAATTGCATCCTCAGTGGATCATTTTGCGTTTTATGCAAACTTTGTACTGGTCCAGGCTGGGGGGTAGGGTGAATTTGATGTGTGACATGACTAGTCTGTCACACATCATGGTTTCTTTCGCACAGGTATGATGGTGGCATCTTTGAAGCCTGATGGAACAATGGCTTGCCTCAGGGAGGTGTTAAAGATGTCTGTGAAGACATCCGTCAGCTCCTCCACACAGTCTTTCAGCCCTCTACCAGGGATGTTGTCTGGACCTGCTGCTTTCCGGGTGTTGATGGCAGAGAGTGTTCTCTTCACGCTGGCAGCAGACAGGCACAGAGGCTGGTCATGTGGAGGTGGTGGTGTTTTCTGCGGGCAAGTGTTGTTTTGTGCTTCGAAGCGTGCAAAGAAGCTGTTCAGGTTGTTCAGCAGAGTGAGTAATGGCTTTGATTCCCTGCCATAGACTCTGAGCATCCTTGCTGTCCTTGAAATTAGCAGTTATCTTGTTTGTGTAATCTTGTTTTGCTTTCCTGATGCCTCGGGACAGGTTGGCTCTCGCAGTTCTCAGGCCTGATTCATCCCCAGCTCGGAAGACCTTGTCTCTAGCCTTCAACAGCCTGTGGACATCCCCTGTCAGCCATGGCTTTCGGTTAGCTCGAGCGGTGATGTTCTTCATATAGGTCACATCATTGATGCATTTGGTGATGTAGGAGGTCACAGTGTCTGTGTACTCCTCAATGTCTGTGATGTTGTTGTAGGTGGCTGCTTCTTTGAACATTTCCCAATCGGTCGACCCAAAGCAATCCTGGAGAGCAGAAGTGGCCTCCTGTGGCCACACCCTTACTTCCGTCAGAACAGGTTTGGTCATTTTCACTCTCTGTCTGTATGCTGGCATTAACATCACAGTGAGGTGATCAGAGGCGCCGATGTGGGGGATGGGGTGGCTTTGTATGCTCCTTTGTGCTGAGTGTAAACAAAGTCCAAGATGTTGTCACCACTTGTTGGAAAGTGGACATGCTGATGAGAACAGTCTTGAGATCAACAGCAAGGATGATGAAACCGTCTGGGTGTGCTGTTTGTTGTTCACTGATGGCCTGATAGCATCGCATTTCTGTCACTGTTGTTGCTAGTTGAGGGTATATAAGTAGCAACCAGCAGGATCAAACTTATTTCCCTGGGCAAGTAGAAAGGACGACACTTCACGATCAGGAACTCTGCCAGTGGTGAGCAGTGTTTGCATACTACAGTGGCATCCCGGCACCACGCATCACGGATGTAAACACAGACCCCAGGTCTTCCCTTCGTCTATGAGAGCCCTGTTAGCTCTATAGCATGCTAACTGCTCCAGTTGTATAGCTGAGGAATGTTGTTGTTACGCCATGTTTCAGTGAAAACAAGCACACAGCAGTCACTCACTTTTCGATTCGCTGATCTCAGTAGTCGGATGTCATCCATTTTGTTGTCCAGTGATTGTACGTTGGCCAGAAGGATAGATGGTATGGCTGGGTGAGTTGGCTTAGCCTCTAGCCTAACTCGGACACCTCCACGCTTGCCCCGCTTCCTCGTCCTTGCGCACCACTTCCGACGCCTCCTTTCCAGGGGAGGAGTGGCAGGCATCTCTGTTATCTCAGTACACAGTTATCTCAGTAGCGTCTCTGTTTCCGCATTCAAAACTTGACCGATTTTGCTTCTTTGAATGTGTAAGAGAGCCTGTTGACTGTACACATATTCCGATGTAGATTGACGAGAAAAAATGTTTAAAAAACACTTGACGAACAAAACACTGCATTGTCGGGAGAGCATGAGGTCGCTGCGTCTACACGCGCCGCCATCTTAGAGCATCCCTGTAACTTATTACTGTAACTTATTGTTTTAGAATAGCTGTCCTGGATTAAACATAGCTTTTTAAGGTTTCATCGTGAGCTACTGTATACTGTATACTGTATCAACTGTATACTGCTAAGCTACTGTATAATTACTATATAAAATGGGAAGTCAACTTGTTTATTGAAATTTCCAAAACTTAACAAAAACACTCATGCAGAATAGCAGCTAACAAGTTGATTCAACAACATATTTCAGTGACCAGATAAGCCTGTTGGTGTGATCAGAATAACACACAGAGTAAACATCAAAGACTTGTGCCATCATCTCACACAATTTAACTTATTTTAAATTGGCAGTTTGTTTTGGAAGATCAATGTTCCCTCTAGTCTCTGCTCTGTTCTCCTGTGACAAACCATTGAACATACAATTCCATTCATCTGAAATTGGTGCCTAATTTATTACAGAAAACTGGATGGTAGAACATGGAGGCATTCTTCCTTAATCACATCTCCTAGGAATGTGTGCAATGGGCAAATACCCAGATGTGTTTCCTAAAATTAACAAGCAGGACAAAAAGGTCTTACTCAGGCTAAGTTTAGTGTCATTCGGAGGGGCTGAATTCTCAACATTTTACGCCTGTGTGAAGTTAATTTCTCTTCATGTATTAGCTCTAAAAAAAACCATTATGTGGTTATTTATTCCTTCAGTATTGCTTCAGCCAAAGAGCACAAGATCTGAGCTTTGGTTCTGTGTTTACATTCGGCTAATCACAGAGGGATATGAAGTCAAAATGTCAAAATGGTTCCCGCCTCAGCATTAAAATCAAAGCTCAAAGAGCAGCATTCAGCCTGCAGCCTTTTATCAGATCAGAGTAACACTGAAAGCAGGATAAAAAGGTTTTTCATGCACTGGTGTTTTGTGTTAGAACAGGATGTGAAGAGTGAGCGGGTGTCGTGTGAGGGAAACCCAATGATTTCATCATGTTTAAGAGTCAGATGTATTGCTGGTAAGGTTTTTCTCCAGTACTGAGCTGCTGTCACAAGCTGCCACAAAAGGATTATAAAATAAGGTCACAGCAGAGGTATTAAAACTCAAAATCACACCTTCACATGGCCCAGACAATTAAATCATCCACACTGGAAACCTGGAGTGCAAGATTTAATGGTGTCAGACTGAGTCTAAAAACAGAATTTATGGCCTCTGTGTATAACATGCTGACATGCTACACACGAATGGCAGAACTGTGTTCAGTGCAGGGGCGTAGATTTACGGTGGACGGAGGGGATGTGTCCTCACCAATGTCCTCCAACCATTGAAATGTCCCCACCAATAATTTAATCCTTTTAATCCAAAAAATAATAATTGTCAACATTAACCTAGACACGCAGAAAGGGATAAATCACGTTCTCTCCTTGAGTCCCGCCCCCAAAACACATATGAACATTCTGATTGGCTCTTTCCCTGCTATCATGTGAGAGGCTATGGCTGCGTTCATATACAAGCAGCGCCAAATGCAGTGGATTTTTTTCCCATTTAAGAAGGTGTGTTCGGTGTGAGGACGTGAGTAGGCAGAAACAGAAGCTGGACATAAGAAGCTTCTTTTTAAAGAAAAGTGTAAGTCACTTCAAGTTCGCTTGTGAATCCATCAAAGTCCATTAAACAGCAGGACAGGCTATAGTCTGTGAACTTAAAACAAACAGCAGATTAAACAGCTAAATGTAAAAGTATAAATATGATCCCTGTCAGTTCTCCTAATCTAAAAACCTGGCTCAGATCAACAATGACACAAATGAGATTGAACAATGCTGCTGTATGCCTGGACAATGCTGATGTCAAACAAATATGCCAAGAGCAGTTTTTTCTGTTTTTGGCTTCTTCATATAGGAGCAATAGGCATTGAGCTGCTGTGTGGTACCTAACAGTAGTTCATGTTTAGATGTAATCTACTTTTATATATACTGATGTCTGAGATTTTCACTTGCACTATGGCTCAATAAAGAATAGTCTTTATTAAACTATCTTTTTGTCAGTTATTAAACATTCCTTTAACATTACACTATTCCTTAATTTAACGTA